>JACOMQ010006688.1:0-14929 GCA_014843705.1 Euphrasia arctica
TCAGTAATGACGCATTCGAGTAACCAAGATCTTCAAAAATTCTTCGTTGCTCGATGGGTTACTCGATGGAGCGTACCATCGAGCAACCCATCGAGCAACAGACGCAGAAAATAAAAATCGCAAAAAACTTGAACACGTACCTCTCGTTTTCGCTCGTTGAGGTACGCGTATATCCGACGGCTTTTTCCAGAATTTAACGGGGCAACATGATGGAATTTTTTGACAGAATTTTGAGAGAGTTTTGAAATTTTTTTGGTAGGTTTGGATGATGAATATGGGGGATATGAATGCACAATTAAACTTACACCAAACCCTCAACTCAACAAAAAATCTGATCTCGTGGGCCCCACAAGTTATTTTGATTTTGTTTTTATTTTATTTGAGATTGTATTTGTTTATTTTGGATTTATTTAAATAGTAAGGGTATAAGAGACATTTTATGTTCAATTGGTATAAAAAACTCACAACTTTTATAGATGGGGACTTTAAACTCATCCCTTTATCAAATGTGACTAAAAAGTCACAGTTATTATCCAGGAATTCACAATTCGATCGCGGGTGAGCTTCGGCTTTATCAATGGCGACCCATCTCACAGTTCTCCACGTGCTTTTGCTTTCGATTGCTCTCGGTGCCTCTTCTCAAAAGTAAGAACTCGCTCACTTTTCATTTTTATTGATTTTTAAGTAGCATCAGATCTACTGTTTTTCCCAAAAGAAAAATAGATATCGCAATCAGTTTTCTTTTCATTATTTTTTTCAGTTTTTTTATTCATTAAAGTTCTTATGAATTATGTGCTTTTGTTCGATCCGATAATTGAACTAAGAGGGGGCTTGATTTCTCTTTGATGTTTTGAAATGAGAGTTTGTTCATTAAGTGATCATGAATAATGTTCGTTTTCTTTAAAGCGTTTAGTGTGGTTTACTATTAGAGCACTCGATAGTGTTACGGATCGAATAATTTCTATAAGATATTAGACGATTATGGAGGCTCTCTTGGTAAGATCTAGCTGCGTAAAGGTTTCGTGTGATTTGTAGTCAATTTGTTTTGTGTGGGCTGTAAGAGTTTTCCGTATGCAGATTGGTTTACTCTACATGTTTATTATATGTGACTGACCGTTTCCAAAAAAAAATGAGAGAACGTAATATACTTTGTAAAATTGTAATTTTTCAGTACTCGAAAGGAGTTGAGGATAAAAGAGACGAACAAAGACGGCCATCCAATGCAGGCTATTCGTACTGACCCATCGCGAGTTGTTCAACTCTCTTGGCAACCAAGGTCAGGTAATCCAAAAGACCATAGAGTGTGTTACATCTACTAGAGACCGTGTGTCCGGTGAAATATTTTTGAGATAATTTCTTTAAACGTAAACCTCAAAAGTGGTTTGTGTGATTCTAGTTTTTAGTTTTGCTTTGAAATTGGGCCAACCTCAATAGTAGTTATTGTAATCATCCCAATATGAGGTAAAATTGCATTTATAGATGTGGAAGCAGAATATATATATATTTTTTTGCTTTATATTATGTTGAGAGGTTTTAATGGAAGTAATGACATTATCATCGGGGGACAGGGTATTCCTGTATAGAGACTTTCTATCAGACGAGGAATGTGATTATCTGATCTCTTGGGTACATTTTTATTTGTTTTGGAACTTGTATTTCTCATTTACTTTTCCTTTGACTACTATTTTTTGAAACTATGTTTTTGATTAAGGTCCGAGGGAAGGGAAATGATACAGTGCCTGGGGGTCAGTCGATAAATTTCAGTATTACCATGGACACAGATGTAAGTTTTTTTTTTTTTGAAATGCTTCTTCTCTTTATGTTCTTCACAATATTTTGCAAAAGTTACTACATACTACTTAAAACAAGTCATTATTGTAGCAGGAGTTATAAGTAGTTGACATTCAAAAGTTAGTGGTGTTTGCAAATAGAAGTTGATAGTTGAATAAGTTTATGAGAGTCAAGTTTTTTTTTTTTTTTATGTTAAATAAGTTGACAATCAAAAGTTTGTCTCATTTGAATTGTCCACAGGATGAAATCACAAAATTAATCGAGCAAAGAATTTTTGCTTGGACTTTTCTTCCCAAAGGTATATATTTTATAAATATACAAACTCATTGTGCAATAATAAACTATCTTCCACTGTTGCATACACTTCTTAGCTGTCATATAATTGTACTTATTTGTTTTGCAGAGAACAGCAAACCTATGAACGTTCAACACTTTGGGTCCGAAGACTCCACAAAGAAGTATAGTTATTTTCAAAACAAAACTGAAGAGAAAATTGATCAACTTTTATTAGCAACTGTCGTTTTGTATCTCTCAAATGTCAGTCAGGGTGGGCAGATACTTTTCCCCCAGTTGGAGGTAAGAGAAAACATAATGTTGGTTAGTATGGTTGCTGTTAATTTTCCATTGCTAGTAGTGTTGCTTTAGATTTTGGGTTAATTTACAAAACTACCCCGGAGGTTTAGTCTACTTACAATAGATCCACTTGTGCCCTAGTTTTTTTTTTTTTTTTTTTTTTTTTTTTTTTTTGTATTTACAAATCAATAACAAAAAAAGTAAGAGAAGTTTCAAAACACAACAAAAACACTAACCTTTGAATTTGTTTTGATTTGAAAGAAGTTAATTATAATAATTCTATAAATGTAAGGATTTTTTTAGTAGTATTGACTATTGAGAGGTTTAGCTTTTTTTAAAAGCATGGTACCATTCAAAATTAAAATTACTGCACTCTAAAGGGTGTAATTGGTAACAATAGAAATCTTTGGGGTTATTTATAATCTGAAAGTTTTTTTTTATATTATTTTACTGCAGGACAAAATCTGGTCTGACTGCGCAAAGACGAACAACATCTTCAAACCTAGCAAAGGAAATGCGATTGTGTTTTTCAATCTACACCTCAATGTGACTCCCGACCGGACCAGTTCCCATGCCAGGTGCCCTGTTCTCAGGGATGGAATGTGGTGCGCCACTAAATTCTTTTATCTGAATAGTATTAGCTCCGGAAAAGAGTTGATTGAATCCGACGGTAGAGGTTGTACGGACGAAGATGATAATTGTCCTCGATGGGCCGCAATTGGTGAGTGTCAAAGGAACCCCGTTTTCATGAAAGGTTCGCCTGATTACTATGGGACTTGCATGAAGAGTTGCAACGCTTGCTCCTGATGATCTGTGCACATTGCTATAACTTTATTTTATTTTTAAGTTTGCAAGTAGAGAAAGTCAACATACATCCCCTTTGTGCAACTAGAGAAAGTCAACCTATAAATATTGGTGTATTTGATATAAATTTTTGAAGAAAAATGCATTTTTTTTTTTTGTTAATTTGGAGTAGTTTGAATCATGGTGTAATTGAACAAAAAATAACTCAATGGTCTTAATAAGTATACATTCATTGGACATTAGAAAGTGTTAACGACATTAGAACCATTCGATTTGTCATGTCCATTCGATTTGTCATGTCGAATGTCCTTGGTTCAATGATTGTATACAAATTGCAAATAAGCTTTAGACAATTGGCTCCCCATTTACAAATGCAACCTATATTTCCCAGTCATATATTCAAACAATAACATGCACTCAGAGGAGGTAAATAAGCCAAACCTCAGGTTAATTTTTATAATTAACCTAAAGTATTAACAAGAAAAAGGAAAGAAACTGAACAAATAAACTATAGTATTCACACACAAACAACCATTACATCTCAATCCCTGCAAAATGGTTGACAGTAAAACCAACTTTCTCAAACTTCCCCTTCTCACTGCTCTCCCTGAACTTCAAATAATCCCCACAAACAAACGGCTTATAAACCCTAAAACCCGCAACCTCTTCAGGAGCAAACACCACTTTCTCGTCCTCAAAGCACCAGAAAAAAGCAATGGAAAACCGACTCGCCTTTTTCCTGAGGACAACTCTGTGCTCGGATGACCTGAACTTCCCATTACTCCAAGCCTGCATTAAATCACCAATATTCACGACAAGTGTATCTTCCTTCGAGTCTATGTCCATCCAATGCCCTTCTCTGGACCTCACCTGGAGCCCGCCAATTTCATCCTGATAAACTATTGTGAAGCAGCTCATATCCGTGTGCATGCCTAGCCCTTCGGTTTCTTGATCATCAAGGCAATCGAACGGGGAGTAGTTGTTTATTCGCATGTAACCATGGCAATTCTTGAATTCAGATAGGTATTTCACATCAAAGCCGGAACCCAAAGACTTCAGTACCGTTTCAAGTATTGTTTTGGACAGGTGCGTCATTGTGCTTCCGTACTCTTGTAATGTCTCACTGTGAAGGGGGCAAAATACAGTAAAAATAGTTGGAGTTGAGTTCGGGAAAATTACTTTAAACAATATCTCGAAAGGCATTTTTGAAAAAATATCGAAGTAAGTTGAAGCAGATTGAACTCGGTTATTGTTTTCGAAAAATGCCTTTAGAAGCCATTAAAAAAATTGAGAATGGTAGAGTTTAAAATTTATTCTGTTACCGGATTGAGCTAGAATTGTGAGAAAATAAAATTTGGGTGATTTTTGTAATCAACCCAAAATATAGTATACATTAAATTTAAAATAAACTATACAACAGGAACAGTTGTGAGAAAATAAATTATTTTAATGCCTTTTCTTAGTCTAGATTTTATATTAAAATACTATATAAATTAAGGGGGCCTGCCCCACTGGCACAACTCTCCCTCCATCCCTGTTTGGAGCAATATATAGAAGCATTACCAAATTGACGACATACACTTATTTTCTGACAAATCCCTTTGAAAAAAATTATGTATCACAAATAAAAATGATTTTCATGCAGATAACACAACATGATGAGCTAATATTTTCTCTCGTTTACCTGAATTCTGAATTTGGCTCGTTCATGAGGACTTGGGAAGAACTCTTCCCAGAATTAAAGAAGTCTGGTCCCGATACCCTTATACTCTCGAAAAAAGGCGATGCTATAAAATGCGGGGTATACGTTTTTACATCCGATGAAGGGCCCGCTTTGTTTTTCACCTCCGAAGGAAGGCTAAAAACCCTGCCGGAGAAAGATTTCATTTTCATGCATAGATCTTTAGAGATCCCGTGATTGATCACGCGAAAAAATCCCCATTCTCGGCAGGCCTGAGAAAGAGAATAGAGGGAGGACGGGTCAAATGGGCGTGAAATGTCAAACGTCGGAAGTTCTACTGACATACTTACAAACTGACACAATACTTTTATGTGTTAATTAGGATGTTTAAATAGTAATAGAAGGCTGTATTAATCAATAATTACCATTACACCAACCAATAGAAACTACTTCAGACAAGTAACCAATATTCCAAGAAAGGAGCTTTCAATCAACAGTAATACAGTATCATGCAGGGAAAAAAATTGCCATTTGCATATACAGACAATAAAATAGAACATGACTCAATAATCTAATGGATTGACAATGCATTTTGTCTTAGAATAGTTATATTGTGGGGCTAAGGTCAACGGGAACGAAAACGATAGTAAAGAGATGGTGGGGTGGACAACATGCAAGAACTATGGGGCTTTGCTGGTAATTCATGGTTTGTCAAACCTGTTAATGAATAGATTCTTCATGTGGAAGTTTTGACTTGGGAACAACCTTTTAAAATACCAACATGTGAATAATGTAGTGAAAAGAAAACTAGGCACTTGACATATTAAAACAGAAAAATAAAAATGATGGAGAATTTTCTTTGTTACATTAATGAATCGAACATTCAAAGCTTTATGCCCTCTGTAGAACGAAAAATTAATCTATAATCATTAGTTTAACCTATGTACTTGTCTTTTCTGACATCTTTTTTTATCCATTTCTTATTCAATGATTTTACGTTTTCGTCATCGCATGCATCATCATCATCACTTAAATGATATGAGCACAAAACTTCAATCGCACATAACACCGGTGACTTTATAGAAGCTCCGTTGATAACTCGAAAAAAGGAAACTTACAACAAGCTGCATCCGAATCGAGAGCGTAGAAAACAGTCAAATACTAACCCCGAACGGAATTCCTTGCAATGTCTCCCTCCAGTTTCCCTGCATCACCACCATTTATCCCCAAAGAAAATATACAGAACAGATTCAAAACACCAATTCCTCATCAAGCACAGCCAATACACATTTAAAAAATATCAAAAGGATACCTTCACGTTCAAATTCTCGTGAAAAAAACAGACATATTCAAGGGCTACAGAGTTATTTCTAATAGACATTAAAATTCAAATACTAATCAAAATAAAATGTTGGAAGGCTCAACTGAAGTTGAGAATTGAAAAAATAAGTAGGTCAATCTGAGGAAGAATTGGGGGTTTTAATGGCGCACGAGGTTTTGAAAGCTTCGATATGGTGTTGGCATTTTCTGCGATCCCCTTTGTTTTCCTCCAAACACTTCTTCAGGGCCTCGACATCGCACGCCGACGCGATCTTTCTCGGACTACTGCTCTCCTTGTCGTCGCTTTTCCGATTTGAATCCATTTATTTTTGACAGGTTTCAAGAGTTTCGGTCAAACACATAAATCTCCCAACCCATTGGGCCAACAAAAGATCGGGTTGGGTCTGAAATAAAGATCGAGACCAGCCCATACATAAGTCGTGTTGGGCTTCAGATTGCAACGCCACCGGCCCAATGACAACTATATATTCGGTATGTAAGACACGCATTCCCTCTAATTACTCCGTCACCTGCCACGTGTCCCCTGAACTTCCGACCATCTCCAGAAAAATAAATCAACTCTCCCCACAGACAAAAAAATAAAAAAGAATTAAAAAAAAAATGTCAGGTGGGGTCGGGCCAGCTTGCGACATAACCCTCCCGAAAGACGAACCGGACGCGCCACCCGGCGAGAAACCGCCCCGCCGGAGCTTCCTGACCTTCCAGCAGCTGAACGCCCTCGCGGTGGCCGTGGTCCTCTCCGCCACCGGCATGGTCGCCGTGGAGGACATCGGCTTCGTCGTCTTCTCCGTGTTCTACTTCTACTTCATCTCCCGGGTCGCCTTCCCCCGGACCCCCGGTTCGCACACGACCCCGGTCTTCCAGAGCCCGGTTCTCTCGGCCTACGCGCTGGCCGGTTCGGCGATCGGGCTCCTCCTCCCGATCGCGTACATCTGCGAGGGCGTGTTCGAGGGGGACAGGGAGGGGATCAAGGCGGCGGCGCCGCACGTGTTCCTGCTGGCGAGCCAGGTGTTCATGGAGGGGGTGGCCCTCACGGCCCGGTTCTCGCAGCCGGTTCGGGTCCTGGTGCCCGTGGTCTACAACTCCATGCGGATCCTGTGCGCCATGGAGTGGGTCAAGAACGAGATCTCCAAGGTCGACGGGAGCAACTTCCGCCGGCTGGCCGTCGGCCGGGGGCTGGCCGTCGCCAACATGGCGTATTGGGGGTTCAATTTGTTCGGTTTTTTGTTGCCGTTTTACATGCCCAAGGCCTTCAAGATGTACTACGTCAAGGCTAAGGATTGATCGAAATTTATGCATGCTTAATTGTTTCGTGTTTTTAATTGGCTGTCCGATGTATGTTTTGTAAATCGGAATAATCGATCTTAGGTAGCTTTTTTTGCTTCAAATTCATTCTCTATGAAATCAAATGTTAGTGCAATTTAAAATCGAAATTCAACTCATTCAACTGAAGAGAGATCGAATTGAATCAATTTTGTTGAGTTCTGGACGTGGGTTGAGTAAAAATAGCCCAAACTGCTTTTCCATTTGGGCCTAAAAGCCCACATCGATCCAGCCATTTGCCAGCTCCGCGCATAAAATGGAAAAAAAATAATTAGCATTAAATATAACAGCAGTGAACATTCTCTTTCTCATTCTCATCGGAACCACAAATTCTCTTTCGATAAATATATATACACACACTCGGTGTCACCATGCAGCAGATCGGAAACTTCACCGGTTTAATTTCTGATACATCAGGCATCTCTAATGGCGATTATTTCAGCTGTAGGTTTGGGGAACATCTCCACATTGGCTCTACAGAGAGATATAAGCTTGTCAACAGCGTTCTCGCGTTCAAATAAAAATTCAAGAAAAATCGCGACGAAGGAATTGCCGAGGGCTTCTGGCTTTTCCTCTTCTTCTACGGCGGAACAAGTTACCCATGGAATCGACGCTTCTGGGCTCACCGCCATTGTTACAGGTTTGTTCAAGCTTTCTGCCAAATGAGTTTTCCCCCTTTTTTTAATTTTAATTTTAGTTCATCTGCGATGTCTATTGAGATAACAAAGTCTGATTTCAACTCGTGACCCGACCCAGGTTAGGTCACGGGTCGACCCATTTAGGTCATGAACAAACTTAATTGTACTCTGAAAGCTCACCGGAAGGAGTATTTTGTAATTATGCTAAATCTCTGGGTAGTCTTTGTAATGTATATTGGTTAGAATTTTTCCTGAACTTTGCTCAATTCATTACACGTGCGCAGGGGCGTCGAGTGGTATTGGTTCAGAAACCGCGCGTGTTCTTGCTCTGCGCGGCGTGCATGTCGTAATGGGTATTAGGAATCTCGACTCCGGTAGAAAAGTCAAGGAGATGATAGTTGAGGAGAATCCTTCAGCTAAAGTTGATGCAATGGAGCTAGATCTCAGTTCATTGTCATCTGTTAGAAAGTTCGCGTCCGAGTTTACTTCCACTGGGCGACCGTTGAACCTTTTGATGTAAGTAGGGCAGAACAAAACAGAAACTGTGTTGATTCGAATTAACAGCATAGTGTAATCTTCTTTTTCTTGTCTTCTGTCATCAGTAATAATGCAGGAATAATGACACCACCATTCGAGCTTTCTAAAGACAACATAGAGTTACAGTTCGCCACGAATTACTTGGGTTCTTATTTTCTCCTCCTATTTTCCTGTAATTTGTGTTTATTAATATAAACAAATGAGGTTTAGCCTAATTACTGAAGACCAAGTTGAAGTGGGAATTTATAATTTTGAAAGACATTTGGCTTGTTTCTTGTAATGAAAGATAAAAACCTCATGAGTAATTTTGTAGCTATCCCTAATAATATGTTTTGATGTTTTTGTTCGTAACTTCATCTAAACTCATTTACGCATTAATCGGGTTTTCTATTTGCTTTGCAGGTCATTTTCTCTTAGCAGAATTATTGCTGGATACAATGAAAAAAACGGCACGTGAGACAAAAAGGGAGGGAAGGATTGTGAACGTGTCATCTGTGGCTCACCGGTTTCCATATATAGAAGGGATTCGTTTTGACAAACTCAATGATCAACAAGCGTATGTCATTATTTTTTTCCTTGTAGTAGCCGTCTGCCTGTTTTAAAAATTGTGGATTCTCAGACATTTTTTGAAGTAGTTAATTTACAAAAGTATATCCTTGACGTTTGGCATAGTTGCATAAAGTCAAAATCTCTCAGATTTTATTGTCTTGCAAGCAATTTAAAATCTCCAGTACACTTATATAAAAGTTACGGTTAGCTTCCTTTATTGACTGTAATGAGCTTTGCATTTGTGTATTGTGATTTATGCTGATCTGCCATGTTGGTTGGATCCCATACATGCAGGTACAACCGATGGGGTGCGTACGCCCAATCGAAACTCGCTATTGTCCTACATGCGAACGAGCTAGCTAGACGCTTAAAGGTAATAATAAGTTGTGCAATGATTGATAGCTATAGGGAAACAAATGGAACTTTTCGAAGCATGTTATTGATAATTAGAATAGCCCTCCGAGGTTGGATCTAATAACAAAAGAAACCAAAGGTTTGCAAAATTACTAAAGCAAACCCTTTTGAGGTTTAGTTATGAGTTACAATTCACCTCCTCTAAAAGAATAAATCAGACAACACCTTATAATTGTATATATATATTGTAGTCACCCCCTCACATTTTTTTCTGTAAAACCCAAAACCTCGTGGTTGTTTTTGTAATTATCTTATATTTCCGTGCTGCATTTTATAACGTCTCTCGAACAGGAAGATGGTGCGGAAATCACTGCAAATTCACTCCATCCTGGAATAATATCAACCAATCTTTTCCGTCATTTTGGAGTTTTTGAAGGTAAACGACGCCTTGAAATCGTGAAACACAATCCTCCTTTTGTACAACGGTACACTCATCTTAATTTTCCCCCTCTCTCGATCTCTCTCTGGATGCAGGTTTGATTAGTGCACTTAGACAGCTGGCATTCAAAAATGTTCAGCAGGTATTTAGCGACGAATACAAAATAATATTTTATCGAGTTCTTGATGATACATTGATACTAATAGTATTTTTTTTTTTCCGAACTTTATTTAAGGGCGCTTCAACAAGTTGTTATGTGGCATTGCATCCAGAGGTGAAGGGAGTTAGCGGTGAATACTTCTCAGACAACAATTTGGCCAAAGCAAGCTCCAAGGCTGCGGACACAGATTTGGCTAGACAGCTTTGGGAATTTAGTCTTGACTTAATAAATAAATAAATGAATACTGTAGTATATTTTTAGACTTCTGATATAAATTTATTTAAGAATCCTAGTAGAGCTGGAAACGAGTCAAGACGAGTCGAGCTTTGAGCTTATCGAACCGGCTCGAAAAAAAATTAGCAGGCTCGAGGTCGAGCTTGACTTGCAATTTTTTTTCATGCTCGATCGAGCAGCTCGAGCTCGGCTCAATAGAGTCGCTCGACTTTGCTCGCTCGATTAGTTCAACTCTAGCTATTTAAAGTGACTCAACTCGTATTCGACTCAGTTAAAAATTTATATATTCGAGCGGCGCGCAAGCTACTCGATTCTTTAGGTTTGGTGCTTTAGGTTTGGTGCTCGAGTTCAGCTCGTATAGAAAATGCTTGACTTGAGCTCGAGTTTGATCGAACTAGAGTCGGGCGTTGACTTGAGCAGCTGCTCGGTTCATTTTCAGTCCTAATCATGGATTATATTATTTGAATTCATATTTTCTTGAAAAAAATACAATACGAAAAACATATTATTTATATTCGATTTTACTATCAAATAGGAATACTATAAATATCAAAAATTTAAGGGGTATATATATATATATATATATAGGGAGCTTCTACAGTACATTCACTTTACGGTACATTTCATTTAATTTCAATCTTTAGATTTAATTAAATAATATCAACGGTTAGATTTATGAAAGAACATTGTATTAAGGTGGACGTTGAAACACCAACTATTTTTCTATAAGTTAACTTAACAATCCGGTAGATATTATAAGTTTTTTCTTTTTATAAATTTCTGAATTATTTGTAAAATCCGGTAGATACTATAGTTTTTTTTTTTTATATATATAAATTTATGAATTATTTGTACAAAAATAAGAATAAAAATTTTTGCCCATGATTTTTGGTAGATATTGTATGTTTTTTATTTTTATAAATTTATAATTATTTTTACTAAATATGAATAAAAATCTTTGCGCTTTTATGTATTTTTTTTAAATAAAAATCTTTGCATGCATTTTTTTCAAATTTGTCAATTATTTTTACAAAAATAAGAATACAAATATTTTTGTTAGTATGTTTTTTTTACATATTTGCAATTAGTTTTATAGAAATAAGAAAAAAAAACTTAAGAATTAATTTAATAAGAATAAGAAGAAAAAAATCTTTGCATGCATTTTTTTTTTTTTTTTGGCTTTATTTTTTTACATATTTTTAAAAATATTTCAATAAGAAAATAATTTTTTGCCCTATGTTTGAAAAAAAATCATTGCCTTAACTATTTTTGAATAAAAGAAGAAAAATCATTGCGTTATTTTTTTTGAAATAAAAAGAAAAAAAAATTTACAAGAAAAATATTTTTTTATCATTTACAGTTATTTTAAATAAGAAAAAAAAAATTATGTTTTCATTTTCATTTACATTTACAAATTATTTTAAATAAGAAGAAAATCTAAATTTTTGGTTGTATTTGAGAAAATGAAAAAAAATCTGCCAAAATTATTTTAAATAAAAAAAAATCTAAATCTTTGCGTTGTTTCAGAAAATGAAAAAAAATTATTGTTTTTTTTTTCATTTGCAATTATTTTAAATAAGAAAAAAAATTTACTTTATAAATTATTTTAAATAAAAAAAAAATTTAATCGATTGAGAAAAAGAAAAAAAATCTTTCTCTTTATTTTTGGAATAATTATTATTTAAAATTTTCAAAGTTTTCTTAAGAAATTTTAAAAATTAATAAAAATAAATAAAAAAATAAAACTATTTTTTAGATAAATAAATTATTATTTGTAGTATTTAATTAAATTAATTAAGTATATAATTTTTTTTTTGTTTTAAATAGTTTTATTAAAATATTTTATATTATATTAAAAAAGTGTATAATAAAAAATTGAAGTGTCGTTAGCTTATTGGTTATGTTATAAATGTACGGTATATTCAAATTTGAGAAATGTACCGTAGTATTCTCTTATATATATATATATATATATATATATATATGGGGTAACTGTAAATCTTATATTATATTCATCTCTCATTGTTTAGGCTAATAGTATTTTAGATCACCATACCCAAAATACCATTTTCAATTACAAAGAATAATAATTACTAAATTAATATAAATACATGTTTAATTGTTCTAATAGTAATTAAATAAAAAAACTCACGCTAATTTTTATCTGATTTGTTTTTTATGATTTGTTTTATTATTTATCTTATCAGATATATTTTTTATGATTTTATGATTTATTTTATTATTTATATTTGTTTTTTATATCAGTTTTTTTTATTGGATATCAGCCGTTTCAAAATAACATGAAACAAATAATAAATAATAATTATTATTAATAAATAATAAAAAAACAATATGAGATTAATTTTTGTAATTATATTAATTAAATATTAAAATGGTCAAACATGTTGGTTAATATTTATTAATTTTTATTTTTAATTAATATAAAATTTATACTATTACAAAAGGGTAATATAGTCAACAAAAATATAATTAGTGCCCTAGTCATAAATAAAAAACTATTAAAATCCACCGCTAAAAGAAATTTAAAAATATAAAATCCTAATTTACAAGTAAAAAAAGTATTAATGTCCGATCTTAATAAAAAGAGAAAAATGGCAATAAGACCAATTTTTAACATTTTTTGACCAAGCCAAGTTCTAATTTATGTGTAAATTAGGTGTTTTTGTTCCAATTAGGCCAAAAAAATGTATATAGAAAGACGAAAATACCTTACTTTATTTCTACTCAACCCACCTTACACTTTACCCCACCCCACTCCTGCCAGACACTGAATACCCTGAAAAAACACTGAACGTCAGATTTATTTCTTCTACTCAACCCACCCCACCCGAAAAGACACTGAATGTCAGACATTGAATGTCAAACACTGAATAACATTGAATAACATTAAAAGACACCGAATAACACTGAAAGACACTAAATAACACTGAATAACATTAAAAGACACTGAATAACATTAAAAGACACTGAATAACACTGAATAACATTAAAAGACACTGAATAACACTGAATACTATTAAAAAACACTGAATAACATTAAAAGACACTGAATAACACTGAATACTATTAAAAAACACTGAATAAAATTAAAAGACACGGAATACCATTGAATAACATTAAAAGACACTGAATAACACTGAATACTATTAAAAACACTGAATAACATTAAAAGACACTGAATAACACTGAATACTATTAAAAAACACTGAATAAAATTAAAAGACACGGAATACCATTAAAAGACATTGAATACCATTAAAAAACATTGAATAACACACTAGACACTGAATATCATTAAATCGTATTTTTACACGGAATGTTATTAAAAAACACTGAATGTCCGATTTTTTAAAAATATTATAAAAATACTAAATATCATTGAAAAACACTGAATTAAAAAACAATTAGATTTTTACACTGATTGTCATTAAATACACTGAATGACAAATTTTTACGCTAATATTATAAGAACACTTAATGTCATTAAAAAACATTGAATGTCATTAAAAAACAAATTTACACTGAAAATAAAAATCCAAAAAACAAAATTACACTCATATTTTTACACTTAAAATTATAAAAAACACGGAATATCATTAAAAAATACTGAATGTCAGATATTATTAAAAAATACTGAATATTATTAAAAAAACACTAAATGTTTACAATGAAATATTATAAGAACACTTAATGTCATTAAAAATGCCAGATTTTTTTACACTTAATATCATTAAAAAAACACTGAATGTCATTAAAAAATGAATGTCAAATAAAATAAAAATCCAAAAAACATTGAATTTTATAAAAAAAAAATCGATTAAACAAAGGTAAGATATACGACTATTCCTTTTTTTCTCAACTCTTTGTCCTTGCTATGTACTTTGGATGATGGAGATCTGCAGTCAATCTGATCCACGTTAGCTAATTACATAAATTATATTAATTATATAAATTCTCAAGTCTTTTGAAATTGAATTGACAAAGCTAACTCAACAATAAAAAAACAGAAACTCGAACAAGCCTATCAAATAAAAAAGAATTTAAACCTCTCAACACTGAAGTTAAATGCGAACCTAAATGCGACTTTCCCAACAACGATCGAAAGAATATCTCAACGGAAACCATTATAGATAGAAGTATTCACAATGCCTCCTCTGATTCTAATTCAAATACCCAACTTTAAGACATTCTTTAGAGTTCCGATTCGTGGATAAAACAAGGCGACTAAATCAAAGCTGTTGAAATATGACTCGAATCCTTAGGAATTTTGTTTCCTTATTTAAGAAAATTAGAATTATATTTAATATAATATAATTCTATTCCTTATGGATTTAGGAGTCATATATTAGGAAAAAATGTTTATTCCTATTCCTATTGGTTACCTAATTTATGGGTTTTCTACACCTATAAATAGGGATCTCCATAGACACAATTAGAACACGAGTTAACACAAGTTAATACCATCATAGAGAGAGATAATATTG
>JACOMQ010006689.1:0-14927 GCA_014843705.1 Euphrasia arctica
TTAATTGTTTTTGTGTTTTTAATGTTGCATGTGGATTTTTTAGGAAAATAGGGATGCGTTGTTTGCTCAAGTTGAACAGGTAAAGCTTGAGGTGCTTGGTTCAAAACATGATTAGCTGCTCAAATTAAATTTTGTTCAAAGTGTATCTATGTACAAAATAAATAAATAAATGGTTGCACAGAAGTATGAGGTTTGTTGGCGTTGAGTTGATGTGTTGTAACAAAGTGTCTTGTGACTATTGTAAATAGAGTTCACTAACAACTTATATTTCATCTTGATTTTTTTAAAGTGTTGGAGGCAAAGAAACGAGCGAATCATATGGGAGGAAAAGAAACGGGTGTTGTCATCTACTTTTGAGGGCATGTTAGGGGTTGATATAAACATATAAGCCTTTCTTTGAAACTTGTTGTTTCACTCAAAAGTGTTATCTCGTTTTATAAACTCGTGAGTCGTTATCAAGAGGAGTAATACTATTGGCAAGGGTAGTAAGCTTGGATTGATTATAAAAAGTGTATAAATCAAATAAGTAGACAAGTAGTAGCCAACGGGGTTTCAAGATTTGAGAATTAAAGTAGCAACAGGAATTAAAAGGTGAGTAAACAAGTTCTTGTCAAAGGGGAAGAGTAGTTAGGGGTGGGGTAATATCAATTGAAGTGGGGCTGAGACTCTTGCATGAAGGGTTGTTGAGATAAGTCCTTCGGTCTAGCAACGAGATTCCCACGGCTTATTCAACAACGGGACCCTATTGATTGCTTGAGGCAAAACAATAGAGCCGGCCACGCACAACTGTGATTAGGCTTAGGAATAATTGACTTGGCCAAACAAGTAAAAACAATAAATGAATCTACCGAGTAAGAGGGACTTGGTCCGTCTTCTCTTCAAATAAAATCTTTACAAACACATAAATTTCAAAAGATAAAAACATGTTCAAGCCAAATAAAAACATAGAATCAAAAGTGATCGGATTAGAAAATAGATTGTACCACAACGATCTCCTAATCGACACGAACATCGTTTCTACTTGGCTCGAATAGAGATTCTTGATGCAAGATGGAGAGCTAAATATCAAGTACAATAAAACCTTTCAAAAATCTGAAAAACAAAAGAGAGAAAATAAAAATAAAATCTTAAGAACAAAAGAGAAAAAATAAAAATGATAATAAAACCTTTCAAAAATCTCAAAAACAAAAGAGAGAAAATAAAAATAAAATCTTAAGAACAAAAGAGAAAAAATAAAAATGATGTTTTTTTGTTTCTTGGCTCGAATAGAGATTCTTGATGCAAGATGGAGAGCTAAATATCAAGTACAATAAAACCCTTTCAAAAATCTTAAGAACAAAGAGAGAAAATAAAAATGGTATTTTTTGTTTCTTGGTAGATAGAAGTCTAAGCATGAAATGTGTGTGTGTGTGTGCTTGTAGTATTGTGCAAACATCCACAAGTCCCTCTAAAAATGTAGCTTGGAAATGCCCAAAACGTCCTTCAAAATATCTCCAATAGGGTGGTCAAAGGTGGAGTCAATGCGGTCAACTAAATCCAGATTCTGAAAATTCAAACAACTCGTCGGCAGAGCGGTCGCGCGCGCGTTGTGTCTTCAACGACGCCACGACGGGCCGCCCGCTCGCGCGTTGGGCTCTTTTCTTCTCGGCTCTTCGGCTTCGTCGATTCTTTGTTCGTCTTTCGTCCGTTTTCGCTCGTTTCCACTCCTCTTTTTGTCTAAGCCTGTTCAGACAATAAAACACCAAAAAAAATGAAAATAAACACAAACGACTCTACTACTAACACTAAAATAACCGGAAAACATAGAAACGAACGACACAATAATGGATGAATCACTTGTTAAGCTCTTGCTCTGAATGCAATGTTTGATGTAAGTCAGATTTTGTATTTGAAATATTGTGTTCTTAAATTTGAAACAACATAGGAGTACTGTATATGAAGTATGAATTTAAACAACTAAAGTCCAAAAATCAGAAATTGATCGACTTCGTTGCGTTAGGACAAGTGGAGTTAAAAGTAAAGAAAGGCAACAAAAGATCACATCAACGTCTATTATTAATAGTACTACATTATTATTAGGTTATGGACTACGTAGTAGAAAAATAAAAATAAAAATAATATATATATTTATATGGGAAACGAGAGAAGAAAAATCCAAGCGTGCATCCAATTTCAATGTACCTGATATATTCGTTTTCCTAGACCAGTCAATAGTCTTCCTTACCTACTTCTCCATAGTTACTGTAATTCATATTTTCTGTGCCCTTGCTTCAAACATTTGTTTTAAACAGTAGTAGAGTAGTCCATAATAATATTACTCTCGCCTCTATTTAAGAAAATACTACTACTACTTATTTATTTATTTTTATTTAAAAAGATATATATATATATATATATATATATATATATATATATATATATATATCAACTATTTATTTTATTAATTTAAAAATACATTTTTACTTTTGTTAGAGATATACTACTTATGTTCCAAACGAATGATAATACTTCATTTGTAATACAAAGGAGTAGTACCATTGGTTTGGACAACATTATTAAATTAACAAAATATTTTAAAGTGTTATTGATCTAATTTTAACTTAACATTTATAGTGGGTAAAATATATTATCCAATAACCTTAATATTTTTGTCAAAAGATCAATAATTTTTCTTTGCAATTTTTTTTTCTCTGATTTCCGATCACAGAGGGAGTATGCGTTTAATAATAAAAAGTATGTTAAGTACAATATAAAAGTAAATAAAAAAATTAATTGAAAAAATAGTAATGTAAATATAAATAAATGTTTATTGAGATTATAAAATTTTCAAAAAAAAACATTTAAAGAAAATAAAATATATAATTCGGAGTAATAATTATTTAAGGAGTAATATAATATGTTTGCAAGTTTTTTGGAAAAATTCATTGGGAAATAATTAAAATTATATTTTATTATGTAAAATGAGTTTATGTTGTTATAATTATTTGATACAATTATTTTACATAATTGTAAAACTTATCCTTTCAATTGATTTATAAAAAAATGAGGTCTTTAACCAAACACATTTTAATTTAATAAATTTTATTTTTTTCAAACCATATTTTATTTACTTTTAAAAAAAATTCAAGCAACTACTTGTAAATTTTAAAAACATTTTTTATATTTTATATATTTTTGAAATTATTTGAGCTTAAACATAAATAACAATTAATTCGAGATAATATATATATATAAAGGATAAATGAAATTACACAAAAGGGGTGCCACCCCCAAATGGGAAGTTGCAAAATTAACTACCAAATTCTTGCTACTAGATAGTCCTTGAAAAGGGATGAAAAAAAGAAGTGTTGGGGTGAAAGAAATGAATACAAATCTTCATCAAAATAACACAACATTTATTCCATTCCCCAAAAGTCAAAATGGAGCCGAAAAAGTTCGATGATGAGGCTTCCTCTTTGGATGTTGATGAGCATCTACAGCTCTACATAACTGCATGCCAAATATAACAACAATTCGTGTGTGTTTAAATATGGCAAATAAAACAAATTATATCATGTCTCAAGATCACAATCAAAACATATACACTATATATGCACACGTGGAAGGAACATCATAGATATGGTGCAACATTCTATGTTTAATTTGGTCTCACACATGCAAGACCGACCCGACCAAGAGCGATAATTCGATAAATACATGAGTTGATAGTATATATTTTTCATACCAATTAGTTGGCTCTCTGTCACATAAAAATAGTCATGACCTTAAAATTGAAAAAAATGTTGACAATAATTAAGAGAGGTAAAATTTATGACTATTTAATTCAACATAAACCCTAATCCACAGTACACACACACACACACCTGTCTATGCTTCTCCTTGAGCTTGGCATTCTCTTCAAGCAAGTGTGCAACTTCTAACTCTAGCTCATTTGTATAGGCCTGCTGCATATATATCAATAATTATAAATTAACAAAAATACTGTGATAAAAAGTACTCCAAGTAAAAGCAAATATTGTTTCAAATTCAAAATTCATAACAGTACTATTCTCAACCAATGAATAGTAGTATAAGTTTGACCAAGTCAAAATTAGCAAAAGGTTGACCGGGTCAAACTCCAATTTCACTACTTAAAAAGAAAAAACAGAGAGGAGAGAGTGTTATTGCAAGGGAACTATACTTTCCTGCTTTCGAGCTCTTGAGCGAGCGGCGGACTCCCGGTTCTTGATCATGCGTTTGTGCCGCCGTTCTCCGCCGCCGCCGCCGCCGCCGGGGTTCATTTCGACGTCCTCCGCCGGGAGCCTCTTCTTGAGAGAGGAGGAGCAGGGGACGTGGGGGTTATGCGGCGGCGGCGGCTGCCGGAGGACCATCGAGCTCAGGTGGTGCGCGGCGGAGTTGAGGGTGAGCACCGTCGGCGGCGGAGTCGGGGAGGGCGGCGGCGGCGGCGGGTCGCCGGAGAGGAAGTCCTGGAGGAAGACCCCGCGGGAGGAGGCAGAGGAGGGGTGGAGGTGGGGGGTGAGAGTGCTGATCTCCCTCCAAACTTCGTCCATCGTCTTGCCGGCGGCGGCGGCGGAGGAGGAGGAAGGAGAGGATGACCACATTTGGAAGGGTTTGTTTAGTTTCTATATTTGTTGTGGTGAATATAAATGTATAATAATAATAGTAACAAACACACAGTGAGTGTGTGTTGTGTGTGTTATATTTTTATCTCGAGAAATGAATGAAAGAAGACTGGAGAGGTGTACGGGGAGAATAGCTTTGTCAATTATGTGCATTGTCATGTCCCAGTGATAGATTCAATCATACACACAGTAGAATTAGTACTACGTACTGTATTATATATATATATATATATATATTTTTTTATTATTATTATTTGTACAGTTATGTATCCCACTCCCACCGCACCGAGACCAGCTTGCTTGTCTGCTTCTGGTAATATTTTTCCAATTACTATTTGCATCTAAATTGTACATGCAACTACTACTACTAGCCACTCACTAGTCACTAGAGAGGTTATTAATTAAAGAACTAAAATCAAATCTTTTTGTGTTGATTATTTTCAGAATGATTCTTTTCTATTCGAGTTTTCGCGTAACTTCTTGAGTGGTTATTTAGGGAAGTCTTCGGAATTCGCGTCTAAATTACACTTTAGAAAAATAATTAAACATTGAGCAAAATAAAATAAAATTTATCAAAGAGTTTACAAAATGCAATTGCGCGTTCTCATTTTTTATTCCTCTAGAACAAAAAAACTCACAAACTATTCTCTTCATTTTTTGACTCACAAAACAGTAAAATATTTTTAAAATTCTTAGATATAAAAAAAAATATTTGACTCTGTTTATAGGGTAGCGAATTAACAAATATGGTAAACTCTAAACATAAAATAGATATATGAGTTTAAATCACAAAATGACTTGTCCCGACACTAAAATAGATATGAGCTTCTCTATAAAAACACCAGGTTCGTATCATTTTTAATTGTCAACTCTCATTTGCTCGATTTTTTAGTTCACATTGATTTTTTCTAGACTTGAAATCCTTCGATTGGTCTTCAATATTTCCACCAGTTGATCATCTTTTTGGGTCTCGTCTACTTAAAACATCTCTCAAATCATTTCTTAAATTATTCACTTCTCTCTAGATCACTGAGAATCCAACCTTTTTCTTCTTCTCGGAAACCAAACTTCAAATCATATCTTTGTTTTACATTTTTCACTTCTCTCTAGATCAATGAGAATCCAACCTTATTTATTCTTCTCGGAAACCAAACTTCAATTTATATGAAGTTCGCCTAAACTTACCTTTGATTGCAACCTTCTTTCTATCATGCGACCTTATACGCAATGCCTCAGCTCACTGGTGTCGTCGGCCACACCAATATCACGACCTCTTGTCGTAATGTATAGAGTGCAAAATTCGAGCAAATATCATTACAAACTTGAGAATGACTTAACGTTTTGGCGTGGTTCGAATTTATATTTTAAGTAACAAAATGAACAAAAGCAAATGTTGACATATACTTGCAGTACCAAAACCAAAATTAACACAATATTGTAATACCGTACCATTTAAGAGATGATAAAAAAAAAAAAAGTAGCTAATCGTATATGCTAATGCCTAACAATTTGTGGTATGTCGCCTTCTTTAACTTTCATTCGACTATACGAGTTATTATTATGATTACTCAACTCGTATTGAGCTTAGAAGCCTTGGAGTCAGAGGATAAGCAAAACAGAACGAAGCAGCCACCGCCTGCACAACAACACAATAAAATGAAGTATTTTGAATAGGAAAAATGAAACATGTATGATAATAGTGTTTTGAGTTATAAGTACCCGTATCTTAAGCCGGTGTACATTGAAGATTTTCTTCAAAGGGTGCGAAATATAATCTAGAAGATAAGACCTGTAGGCATCTTTAGCCAACTTGTACAAATCACGGTTGCTCAAGACCAGATTTACCTGTAATCACATGAATATTCACAGTTATTAATTAATCGTAATTCGTAATTCGTAATTCAACATAATTAAGCAATCACGGGTTGTGGTAGATGAACTACAACAGAAAATGCAATCACAAGATGCTACCATGTGAGATCGAATGTTTGCTATCTTCCTCTCATCAAACTCGTATTCTTTAACGCGCACTTTTGCAGACTGCAGATTTCAAGTGAACAACAAAATTTAGGGAGCATCAAGAAGGAAGTCGGCAAGCATTTATTTAACGAAATATAAATATTAAAAATATATTAAAAACCCAAAAAAGAAATGTCTCGACTCTTGCTATAAAACTACCCCAAAATCATAAATCGTTTTCTAAATTTAGGAATAATAAAAGATATTTACTGCAAAGTCGACTCTGTAATATATTATTTCCTAAGGAGAAAAGAAAAATGGATGTACCTTAAGGTATTGAAGATACTGCAACTCTTCTGGAGTCAAGAAAAGCAGAGTATTTGCTTTAGTGCCCTCCTCACTGGCTGTGTCACGGAGTTTACAAATATATCCCTGATTAAATTTTGCGAAAAAACACAGGGTTAGGGAGACTCATAAAAGAGTGTTACAAATAAATACCCAATAAAATATATCCGAAGCGAGTTTATGAAGAGGTGAAGTATTGAGTGTTTTATGGTAATTGAGTTCTCGGAAAAAGGATATACAGTAAACAAGTTCGTAGTTAGATACTCACCTCAGCTTCATAAGGTGGATCATATTGCAAAACCCAATCCTAGAAATAAAGCAAAGAGAAAAATCAATCACTGAAAGCATTATAAGACATAAAAATGTAAGTGTAATTGCCGAATTTTGAAAAAATAAGTAAGGTAAGTTCACTGAAGGCAAAGCAAAGCATGTATACCACTGAAGGCATACGAAGACCACGTGCAGCCACATCTGTACACAACAAAATACCCTTTTCCGCTTTACAGAACTCAGAGAGGATTTCGGCTCTTCTCTCATGCTTTTGCTTGCCATTGATATCATGACAATCAATGTCACTGTGCCTAAGAAGCTCCGAATGGAACACGACGGAATTGCAGGAGGAGAAGTAAACTATCACTTTTTTCTTCTTCACATTCCTCTTCAGAAAGGCGTATAGGAAAGCAAACCTCTTGGCACTTGGAACCACACAGTAGCCTTGCTCGAGCTGTTCATTAGGGACCTACACACGCTCAAAAGGATAAGGGAATCGGCGGTATAAAAATAGTGGGACCCAAACATTATCAAGACATAACAGCTGTAGGATAAAAGTAAAAAATGATGGAAGCGGGTTTTGCTTACGTTTACCCTTCCTTCATCTACGTCAATAGAGATGTGACTTGTCTGCAATGAAAACCGCGCAAGATCCTCAACCTGGAATTCGTAAATATAACTTTATTATTTAGTTCAATCCATATGTTATTATTTGACACAAATATCACAGTATACTGTCTTTCACTTTAGAAACTACAAATACCTTTGTTGTTCGTGTGGCAGAGAATATAGCTGTTTGCCTCACCTGCATGGTAGATAGTATATCAGATAACTCACAAAGTATAATATATGTATGTACATATACAAATTATATATAGTGTTCAAACCATGGCGAGTAAACTAAACCCATTATCTCTATTATTTAACTTGCACAAAAGTTGACACTATAACTAAAACACGAGCATTAACAGTGAATCAATCCAAAACCATTGTCTAAGCTTTGGGTTTAAGTACCTTAGGCAAGATTTCAATGATTTGCTTCATTGTCTCCTCATAATTAGCTGCCAAAATCCCGTCAGCTGCATGAATAATCAAGCACTGCATGTCCCAAAGTTAACATAAAAAATAATAGAAAAATGAGTTAATTCTGAGATGAAAATGAAAAAATAAATAAATTGAAAGTTTCTCACAAACTCATCAAAAATCATTCAAAATTAAAATTGAAAAGCAAAATACGAGCAAGCATAGGCTGACGATACATGCTTATAGCAGCAGTGGATCATTGTCGTCAGGGTGAATATTACTAGTAATTAAATCAGGACTCCGTTAAAAACTATATAAAAAACATACCTTTAGGTTCTCATAAATAAAGCCTTCGGTGTTCTGAAGATGGTGAAGAAGCCCACTAGGCGTTGCCACTAAGAGATCAACTCCTTTGACAATTCTCTCATTCTCAGCTTCTATTATATGGGTCGAGCTGCTAATTACGAGCCCCAGTGTTTGTGAATGATACTTCAGAAGCTCTTGTGCAACATAATGTGTCTGTTATATACATTAAAAGATCAAGAAGAGTTTGTCTCAAGAACAAATAAATTATGATGGTTAAAATAATATTATTATAATGGATGGTCTCAACTCTCAACACACGGCTCATTCCACAATAGACTTAGTTTTCGACTTATGCATGAAAATTGAAAATCAAGGAGTGAAACAATACAACCATGTTACCCTTTCAAACGATGACTTTTTTTTTCTTAAATGTGCTAAAACATGTATGGTAAATCAAGTCGAAGTGAACAAAGATAGTTGTTTGTTTTGATTTACCCGTAAGGTCAACTCTCTTGTCGGGCAAATGACAATAATGCCCGTCCCATTCCTTGAAGCAATATTGCCTCCGCGGGACAACAATTCCACAGCGGGAATCAGAAAAGCGAGGGTTTTTCCGGAACCCGTCCTTGAAACTCCAAGAACATCTTTGCCTTCAAGTAGTGGCGGAATAGATCTAGCTTGGATCTTCGTAACATAAAAATAAAAACACAGCATAAATTTATTGCTAACTAAAAAGTTGAGTAACTATCATTTAGTATAATGTAGTACAAGTTTTGGAGATGGATATTAATAGGGAAAACTAACTGGACAGAATACACTAGAAGAAGTTGGAGACACAATTCACAACATGGACTGAATTTGATTACATATCCTTTTTTCATTAACAAATATAATGAAATTCAAATTACGGCCCGGCCCGAGTTACAGAGAAATCAAGAAAACCATACAATGACAGAGAAAGAGAGAAATAATTAACTTCGACTGAGTTCGATTACATATCCTTTTTCGATAACATATACAGTGTGATTCAAATTACGGCACACCTCGAGTTACAGAGAAATCAAGAAAAACATACAATGACAAGAGAAAGAGATATTATAACCCTATTGAACACTGTAATTAACTTGGACCGAATTCGATTACATACCGAGTTTCAATGACATATATAACGTGATTCAAGTTACCAAAATCAAGAAAAGCATACGTACAATGAAGAAACATATTGAAGAGTGAAATCAAAATTAGATAAAGACATGAATTTTATATATACCTTGGTCATGAACTCAAAATTCATGTCTTTGATGGCTTTCATGGTGGACTCGGATATGGGAAGCGCAAAAAAGGGTTCGGTACTCATAATCCCGGGCCCACTTTCCTCCTTAACAATAACAGTCGTCTCCATCTTCAAACCTTCAAAATCCTTAATAAGATTCTCGGTGGCGTTGTTTTCCATCGCGGTCATTTAGGTGGTTGCGCCGGCGGCGGGTAAAGAGGAATTGTGTTCGTGCTCTGTAAGCGGCGGCTGCTTCGTCAAGATTTTATAAAGGATCCGACTGGGCCGGACACTGCGATCGAGCCGACTCTTTTTTTTTTCAATATTTAAAATATAATTTTAAATAAGGTAGGAGTAGTATTTACAGATTTATTTATGGTATTTTTGTTTATAAATCTTTTGGTAATTAGATACCAAAAAAAGCTCTTAAAATTCATTTATCACGCCGTGATTAACACTTTAGTTAATGAATTTGCTCATTGAGAGTCGTCGATTGTCGGCAAAGCAGAAAAAAATAATAATGATGAATTTGCATACAAAAATAAAAAATCGTCGCCTGAGAGATTCGAACTCTCGCGGGGAAACCCCATGTACTTAGCAGGCACACGCCTTAACCACTCGGCCAAAGCGACTTATTGCTTAGGTAGCGTAAGATAAGTTATAAGTTCTGTATATCAATATCCTAAATCAGGATACATAGTTTTCTTATTTTTATATCAAAATTTAAACTAATTAAATAAATATAAATAGTTTTATTCATCTTGATTGATCATGAATCAAGATCACCTGCACGTACATTTATTTACTACATGAACATATATAGAATAATTTATTTAATTCTTGGTTGTTTGTGCTTTGGCTTTGGCTTTGGCTTGTTGATGAGTGCTATGTTTGTATGCTTTGGCTTCGGCAAAAGTTCCGCAGCAAGTGCAGCCGTAGTAGCCACCACCCTTATGGCTATACCCGTACGATTTACTGCAACAACCGAATTTACAAACTTTGCCTCCTCCATAAACTCCACCATGACTAAACCCCCCTGAATGTCCTCCCGCTCCTCCACCGCTAGATCCACCACCGCCGGATCCACCACCACCAGCTCCACCGCTAGCTCCACCACCGCCGGATCCACCACTTGCTCCACCACCGCCGGATCCACCACCAGCTCCACCGCCGTGTCCTCCTAATCCTCCGCCCGAACCAAAAGTGTTTGTGTGCTTTGTTTCATCACCTATATATATGTGTGCGGACAATATAATATTAAGAAAACGTCAAAGTTATTAGAAGCCTCATCATTAAAAAGTTCGAACTGTTAAAGAAGTTGAACAACTTATTAGTTGGTCGAATATATTCTTCACTGCTCCCACTCACTTGTAAGCCGATTACTCAAGACCTCAGCATTAGCTTAACGCTATGATATCATGCATGTTAAAAGTCACATCATTTAAAAATTCGGATTGTTAGAAAAGTTTGATCATCACAACTTGACATTTATATATTATTAGCTATGTTAAATATATTCAATAAAATTGAACTAGCTTGCATGAAGCTACGTTTTGCATATTCACTTTCTCAAGACATCAAAATATTATGTTTATAATGAAAACTCCATTGTCGTATTGTCGTACGTGTTTAATCATTATCACAATGCTTGGCACGTACGCTCATAATTAGATAATGTTGTTAGCGTACAAATTATAATTATAAGATGTAATTAGAACTTACGTTTTACTTCATCGTGAGACGCTTCTTCTTTAGCGAGAACTAAACAAAGCAAAACAAGGGCGACGAAGATGAAAACTTTAGACCTCATTTTTTTTCTTTTTACTCGAATTTTGATTATGAAAATTTTATGGTATGGAAATGAATGGCGATGGGCCCTTATTTATAGGCATCAAGAGGTTGATCGACCTATCGATCTCATGAGTCCCGATGGAACAACATTGATGGCGAATTCTCGGCTTGTTCCGCCGATTGCAGAAAAGCTGGTGAGATTGTTTGAAGCTTTTCTTTAACGTTTGTATATATGTCAGCATGCAGCTGTTGGTGAAGGTGACATTAATTTTCTTGATAACAAGTGGGAAAACAACAAAGTTTTGTTTCAATATTATTAATGTGCGGATACAAAGTGTATTAATTTCTTACCTAAATCATTTATTTCATGTTTATGTAAACACTTGTTTACAAAAAATGAAGCTTTTACATGGGACACAAAAATGTGTAATATTTTTTTCAATGTCCGACTCAAATCAATGATCATATTTTCTTGTGTTTGTCTTGAATCAATGGTTATATTCATTTTTAAAAAAATAATTAATCTTTTTTTTTTAATTTAAAAAATTACCTTTATTATTCATTCTTTTTTTAATTTTATTTACCACTATTAATTTATAAATACATTTACCTTTATTTTTTTCTAAAAAATGGGTAAAAGAAGTAATACCTCTATCTCATAGCATTTGTGATACTAATGTACCTTTATAGTATGAGACAAAATAATGTCTAGTTAGTGTTTGTACTAAGTGCTAACTAGACAAAGGAGTATTGGTTAGAGATAAATAGCGTGTTTGACTGTTTGAGTACAAAAATTTTAAAATACTTATTTTATTCATTTTTTGACAAATAGATATATAAGTATTTTTTTTTTAATTAATAAATTATATAAGCAGTGAATAATGAATTAGTCATGAATCTTAGTAAGTAAAATTTATCACTCTAAAAAAACGTAATAAAAATAAATGTGGTAATAATAAATTTATCAGTTTAAATATATATATTTATTGAAATAGATAGTATTTTATGTTTTTAAAATACTCACTTAATATTATTATTATTATTATGTTTTTTTACATATATAATTTATAAAAGGGGGATTTTCAAAAAAGGTAAATATGTTAGTTTCAATTATACATTAAGAACAATGTTTATACTAATTATAAAAAAACAAGATTTACCTAATTTGCCCTTTTAATTATTGAAAACTATATAATATATTGCATTATTAACATATTATATGGTATCTTTTAATTGGTGTAATTAGATATACACTTACCATAAAAAAATCAAACACTATCAAAAATTTAATACATATTCCACCCTAAGATTCTAAAAACACTACGTATATATGCCATTTTCATTGTGTTTTCACCGAAACCAAAAAAACCCCTCTTCCGAATTTCTGTGATTCTCTCACCGGTGTCAACGTTGCAGTGTATTGTCTAAAACCTCAAAGCGCCATAGTGTTAAGGTAAATTTTTCTATTCATTATCAGGGAATTGAAGTGAATGGTGGATAGATTTCCTACTTGATTTGGGATTTTTTGATTTGGTGTTTGAATCTAATGAAAATATTAGTTTTTAGGTTTGAATTGAAATAGTGTAATAGCCGAAAAGATTGCATGTTGTAAAATTGTGTCAAATCTGCAAATTTAAGGTTAATTTTTTTTTCCAGTACAAATAATTGGTTTGAAAGTGGAAGAGCTTCGGTATATTTATTTCTTCTTTGCTCGTGTTTCATTTTTATTATATTTGACCATCATATTTCCCCAATCATGACAATACTCATCATTATGCAATTGAGCATGTCTTGTGGATCAATGTGAACTTGTACATATATATTTCTCTGAATAAAATAATCTCAGTAATCAAAACTGAACATATAATTGAGCAAGCTTTTTTAAGAGTATTACCTTCACTTTAAGGATTTTTCTAATTACCCTGAAGGAGGGGGTTTTGTAATCCCTCATGGCGGTATTTGTTATTTTCCAAAGGATATACTACATTTATATGTATAAACGGCTTGTGTTTTGGATAGCGTCTGTAGAACTGTAAATTATGTTTTCACCGAAACACAAGAACTGTAAATTAATCTTGGACCAAATTACACAAACAGACAAATTAGTGAGTAGTTGGAACTGTAGTGTCAGATTGTATCGTTTATTAATAGTCAGACATTATATATGAACAAAATATCAACTTCTTTTGTTGTTTTATGTTGAAAAATATTATGTTATAGGAAACTGTTAATCTAAACAATTTGTTTATGAAGATTTCTTTGTAGTAAACTTATTTGGTTTTGATATATGTTTTGTCAACAAACTATAGATCCATATAGTTTAGTAATCTTTTGACATGTGTTCCGGATGCTTAATTTGGTTATTTCTATTTAATATCTTAAAACTGTCTATTTTGAAACAGGACTAGTGGACATGTCTCCGACAACTCGTTCGGATTCGATGGGGAAAAAGGTTCAGAATAGCCTATTCGAGATCTGCAAAACGCAGTCTGGATAATGACTTCGAGGCAACTACGTCTGAGGCCCAACCTGAACCTAAAAAGGTTCTTGAAGCATTGTTTAAAATCAGTATTTGAATACCTGATAGTTAAAACCTAAAACTAACTACTTATTCCAATATAGGTGTTGAATTCTGCGGCAAAGAATACCAACAAGCCGGTGTCGAAAAAGACGCAAAAGAGGAAACGATTCCATGTTGGAATAAACACGCCGAAGATAACTAAGAAGCCAAAGGTATATGCCATATGCTTATTTTTCATATTCGTAAAATTTGATTTGTATGAATTATATTTTCTTTTAGGAGTCCGAACGTGTAATTGTAAGCGATGATGATTTCCAGTCCAACCAGTTTATTCTGAAGAAAAAAAAGCGCGTAAGTGACTGATTTAATTCATTTGTGTATTCAAATAATGCAACATCAGTCAAATAACCTTATATCGATCTACACAGTTTATCAACGTGTATGACAATATTACTTTATTTACAGAGTGGCATAAAAATTGGAATCGGTCGTGGCAAGTTTCCTCCAGAAAGGTTGGCTGTTAAAAAGGTTTGTCCAATATGCCTAAGAGTTTATACACTATCTGATATTAATGTTGCCTGTTATTAGTTTGATCCATTCAGAGTGTCTACAATGTTTCAAAAATTATAATTTTGAATAACAATAATAAGTGACTTTTTAACTTTACAGCTGATAAGTGACTATTTTGCTTATTTATACACCTAATTGAAGCATACAGTGAAACAAGTAGTGGTTGATAATTACTTGGAAAACTTGATGGCAAAATCAACATCTATTACCAACATAACCAATGTAAAACACCTATATCTATTGCAAA
>JACOMQ010006690.1:0-14925 GCA_014843705.1 Euphrasia arctica
TTTTAATGTTATTCAGTGTTATTCAGTGTCTTTCAGTGTTATTCAGTGTCTTTTAATGTTATTCAGTGTTATTCAGTGTCTTTTAATGTTATTCAGTGTTATTCAGTGTCTTTTAATGTTATTCAGTGTTATTTAGTGTCTTTCAGTGTTATTTAGTGTCTTTTAATGTTATTTAGTGTCTTTTAATGTTATTCAGTGTCTTTTAATGTTATTCAGTGTCTTTTAGTGTTATTCAGTGTCTTTTAATGTTATTCGGTGTTATTCAGTGTCTTTTAATTATATTCAGTATCTTTTAATGTTATTCAGTGTTATTCAGTGTCTTTTAATGTTATTCAGTGTTATTCAGTGTCTTTTAATGTTATTCGGTGTTATTCAGTGTCTTTTAATTATATTCCGTATCTTTTAATGTTATTCAGTGTTATTCAGTGTCTTTTAATGTTATTCAGTGTTATTCAGTGTCTTTTAATGTTATTCAGTGTCTCTTAATGTTATTCAGTGTCTCTTAATGTTATTCAGTGTTATTCAGTGTCTTTCAGTGTTATTCAGTGTTATTCAGTGTCTTTTAATGGTATTCAGTGTTATTAAGCGTTATTCAGTGTCTTTTAATGTTATTCAGTGTCATTCAGTGCATTTTCATGGTATTCAGTGTCTAACATTCAGTGTCGGACATTCAGTGTCTTTTGGGGTGGGGTGGATTGAGTAGAAGAAAAAATTGACGTTCAGTGTTTTTTTATGGTATTCAGTGTCTAGGGCAGGTGTGGGATGGGGTAGGGGTGGGGTGGGTTGAGTATAAATAGAGTAAGGGTATTTTCGCCCTTCCATATATATTTTTTTGGCCCAATTGGAACAAAAAGGCCTAATTGACACATAAATTAGAATTTGGCCTTATTGGGCAAAAAATGTTTAAAATTAGCCTTATTGCCATTTTTCCCAAAAAAAAAGATCAAGAATTTTATAATTCAATAAACAAATATACTTACTCTATATGGCACAATATGGTTAAAGAAAAATGAATAATGTTTGATTATAATAAAATAATCTGGGTTTTCTTAATTACAAAATAAGGCTAACTAACTTTCTTTTTTCTATATTTCTATTGAAATTGTGATAAAAATAAGGCTAAGTAACTTTCTTTTTTCTATATTTCTATTGAAATTGTGATAAGAAAAAAAAAAAAAGATTTCACAGGTTTGTAATATATTTTTCTAATACTGCATTCAACTCACGTTATGATTTACAGATTTAGAAACCAAACCATCAGTCACCGTAAATCTACTCGACTACATAGAAAATAAAGAAGTTCTAATTATATATTTCATTTATAAACATCAAATAATATATATTTCATTTATAAACATCTAAATAACATATAATAAATATAAAGAACCATCCACAAAAAACATATAAGAATAATAATTTTTTGTAAATTAATAAAAAAGAAAACACTGCTTCGAAAAGAAAAAAAAAATAAAAAAGAATAATATTTTTATTTAAAAAACAATTATTAAATTTATAATATTAAAACAAAAGGCAACAATAAAAAATAAATCAAATAAAAAAAATTACTACAAACCGAGAAACAAAAATATTGCATAAATGAATAAATAAAAAATATATAATAGAGTATAAATAAATAAATAAAATATATATAATAGAGTAGAGTAAAAAAATTGCGTAAAATATATAGCATAATTAAAATATTTAAAATATTGATTGCATAATTAAAATAATATATTGCGCAAAATATTTTATTTTAATAATAAAATTGTTTTAGTTTTGTAAAATTATTTTATTTTTGTAAGGGTGATATAGTAATCAACCTTTTAAAAATATATTTTTTGTTTTAATTATTTGAATTATACTACTCTAATAAATAAATAATTTAAAAATTCATTACCCTTAAATATAAAATACATTTTATGTGGTTGAACTTATAAAAATAAAAACAAAAATACTCATTTTCCTAAATATAGCTAAAGACTATTGGTTATGGTCCTCTTCAATTACACAAAATCAATGTTCATATTATTTTTTCTCATAAAAAGGATTGACACAATGTTCATAAAAAAATAACTAAATTTAATTGAGAAAGATACAAATATCGTACTTGTCTGCCTACGCAAATGATGATGAAATCAATCATCAATGAAGACTAACAATTTATGAGTTGCTCCATTTTATAACTTTAGACGACTAACATTGTCTTTGATTTGTTACGTTCTCATATTCAATACATCACAAAACTTCCAGACTTAATCGTTAAGACTCAACACGCTTTACCCACAGTAAGGGATACGGCCCTCGCCTTTCATATATATAAACCCTTCGTGGAGATGATATATACACCATATGGTTTTATCTTTTCCGCATAATTTTCATACATAGCAAGCAGTACGTACATGAAGCTAGCAGCAGGAAAAACCCTTAAATCTCTTGATACTTTGTTTTCAAATAATCGACTCAACAGTGTGTATGTATCTTTTGCAATTCATACATATATAATAAAACAAAAAAAGAAAAAAAGAATGCTGGCCGGGAGCATCATCCCTCCCAAAAGAATCGATCGTTACAGTTCTTCGAATTGAAATCGATTTTACTCCTGTTGTGTTATACACTACACGTTGAAATGCATAACCTGAGGTGCAAACCTCAACAACCTTTCCAAGGCATGTAACGTGAACTTCCTCGCAAACAAGTAACAAACTTTAGTTCTCACCCCATTGTACTCACACTCCTTATTACCGCCCCTCAACCACTCCAAGAACTGCGGGGTCACATGCGGCCTAATAAACTTAGCCGGGTGGGGCCCACCCTTCGACCAGTCAACCCAAGTCAAAGTCTGGTTCGAGTTCCTACTCCCGAAATTCTTGTACACAAACGTCGGAAGGTAATGCTCGTCCGCATAGCACGACCCCTTGCAGTGCCTCTGGAAAACCGGGAAGTATTTACCGTCCGATATCACCTCCACCGCAAGAGCCCTGTCCATCGCAAACCACTGGGACCCTTTCCTCCAGTCTCTGAGATTTATGGTGGGGGCCATCTTTCGGCTGTACCGGCCCCTCCCGACGGGCCCCGGCTGATCGTACGCCTCCACAAAGTTTTGGGATGAGTTTATGAGGTAGTTGTAGACAGTGGTGAAATTGTGGAGAGGGATGCACGACTCGGAGAGGAGCACGAATCGCTCGTTGGAAAAATCGAGAAGCGCGTGAGCGAGAAGTCTCCGCTCGGCCTCGACCATGTTAACGTCTCCCCATTTCACTTCCTGTTGATGATTAGAATTTTTCCAATTAATTTTCTATTCGTGGTGTAGTGTAATTAATCTAAATTTAAAAGGTAGATTTGCAATTAGGTAAATAGTAAGGAAAATAAAATCTACCCCTTCCGAAAAAAACAAGTAGCGGATCCCACGAGATTCGCCTAAACTAATAAATTCAAAAAACGAAAAAAGGAATAATGACTGACCTTGCTATCAATCCGTCGGGCGTGGAAAACGGACCCCTCGGGCTCCGACCCGGTGAAATTCGGATCCGAGTGCACGTACACCGAATACAACCCGCTGTGCCCCTTGAAGAACTTCTCCCAGAGCGGCGCTAGAATCACCGGGCCCCGCGTGAGGAACATGAACGCGACTTTCGGGACCCGCCGGAACGGGAACTCTCGAATCTTCGGATCCATCGATGCTCGCCACAACAGTTCTCGATCGTCGATCCCATGCACTATCCCGCCGTCGTCTCGGCCAGCCGGTGGCGTTGCTTTTTCCGTCGAGTTATTAGTCGTGTTCGACGATCGGGGCGGCGCGGGATGCGGCGGCGGCGGATCGACGAGCGATTGGGAAGTGAAGAAGGAAATCTGGCCGTTGGTGACCTGGAGATTGAAGGAGAAGCTGCTGTAATGGAAGCAGCAGATTACTCCGATGGTGAGGCCGAAGAGGAATAAGATTATGTGGGAGAGGAGGCCTATGAGAGGGAACGAGCCACCGCCGCCGCCGCCGCTTGAAACTTTACCAGCCGCCGAGAATTGGCCGTGGCTCTTCATATTGGAGATTTGAATTTCCTTCTGGAATAGGGAAAGTTTAGGGCATTTTAATTGAAATTAATCTCACGAAATTCCTAAAGGCCGAAAAGAATTTGATTTAACGTTAGAATAGAGACAACTATATATACGCATATACCTTGGGTGATGAATTAGGGGTTAAGGCGGTAACAAACTCACAATCGTCATAGGAATTAGGAACCAGTTATTAAATAGGAGTAAGTGCAATAATTATTTTATGTGATTTTGAATTGTGTCCATATAATGTTTTTTGCTAAAATTGGGAATGCTGACAATTAATTTATGAGTGATACACTTATTACTGTCACTCGTTAATTTTATTTAGTTATAGAAATATAATTTTAGAGAATCAAGAAAATAGATGGACTAATATTCAATGTGACATTTTAATTGTTTTGACTCGATTTTTTTCTTTTTTTGTACACATACTAAATATTTTAGATTTTAATATTTTAACATACTAAATAGAAACAGTACTACATTAGATCCCTATAAAATGAAGTGGTAGAGATAAACAAATCCTCAAGCAACTAATTTATACTCCTACGTACAAAAAAAATAGATGACTTTTTTTTTATCATATGAGTTAGACGTGTACTCTATAAATAAAGATTCCTATCAGTATATTTTATGATAATTGAAATATTTTATCATAGTTGAGGTTTGTGACTAGGGACGTCAATCCTACCAAAACAAACAAACTATGAGTCTAGAGTTGAATATTTTCAATCTGAATCACCAGAATAGATACAATACCTATATTATGCACCTAAGGAGAGTGTATTCAATCAGGATTTTATTGGATTTGTTTGGACTTTAAAAAGTCCGTAGACTTAAGAAATCCATAAATTTCTTAAAGAGTTTGACTGATTTTTTTATGGATTTATATAGATTTTCATAGACTTTATTTTATTACGTAATAATTTTTTTATGAAGTTATAATAATTTTTATTGATTTTTGCGCTATAACTAGTGATACAAATATACTTGTTGATTAATTTTTGCGCTAATAATACAAATATTCTGTATAAAAAAAATATTAAACAATCTCTTCATTTTTATTTTTTTTTATATCTAATCTTTCAAATTTTATTATTTTTTTAATAATAATTTACTAATATAATTTTTTAATAAAAGAAAAAACAAGTATAATTTTTTTATATAATTTTTTAATTTTTTTTATTTTTAATAATAATATAGTTTATTAGAAAATAAATAAATATAAAATGTAATTTTTTATAAAATATTTAAAGTTTTATTTTTAATAATAATTTAATACGTTAAAGTGAAATCCATGTAAATCTCTCCTCTTTACGAGAGATTTTAAAGAGTTAGATTCCTTCATATTTTTAAGACAAACTCTAATAAAATCTATTGAGTTTTAAAATCTATTGAGTTTTGAATACCGGTAGATTTTTAAAGACTTTTTAAAATCCGTATTGAATACATCAAGATTTTTATGGACTTTTGAAAATCCAAATTGAATACCGTTAGATTTTAAAAGTCTTAAAAAATCCTATAGACTCTCTAACCAATACACCCTCCTAAGTGTATGATTTATTATACACCTAATTCAAATTTTTATTATAAATATACAAAAATATCATCGAAAATAAATAAATCATCATTAAAAATATTTTAAGAAAATATTTAGTAACACTAAAATCATCATTATAAAATATTTTAAAAAATATTTATTAAATAACACTAAAATCATCATTATAATTGAAATCAGGAAAAAGTGGTACACAACCGTTTTACTCCTGAGTGTAAGTTATAAATTGTCAATAGATCATCAACACGAGTGGGATAGCATTTCATTACATAGAATTCAATTTTAATATTGATACAAATATTTTGATTAAATAAGAATATATATTAAAATTGAAGGGTGTAAGTTATAAATTGTCAAATAGATCATCAACACGAGTGAGAGTGGGATAGCCAAACTAGACCAATTAATTTCATTACATAGAATTTAATTTAATATTGATACAAATATTTTGATTAAATAAGAATATATTTTAAATTTAAATATATATAAAAAAAATTAAATATCACTCTCTCTATTTCAAAGTGGATGAATCACTTCTTTTTGTAATTTACAAAAAAGTGAATCATTTTTTTATAAAATAAAGATAATATAACTTTGGGCTAGTTCCAAACCAAAAAAAATAGTTACAACTATTAATTTACAATTACAAGAAATTATTTCAAACCTACTCCAGCCCGATATAGTCCGATGGCCCAAGTGAGACTGAAACCAAGTGGACTAAAGGGATTGATATACATAGTTGTGTTACAAAACAAAAGGAAAATTTTATTAAATTTTTTAAGCGTGCTAAAAAGAAGGGACACACAATTGTTTTTTTGTAAATGAGTAATGGTTAACTCGTTAAACTTCCATAGTCGATTATTAATTTGTGAAATGTGCAACAACAATAATAGACGTAACCTTCGTTAACGAGTTCATTAACAAAAAATCATTCTCTTCTTGATAGCTTCTATGGATCTTGTTGAACTACTTTGCCCTGCAATTTTTTGAAGTGAACATTAGATTTAATTAAAAAATATACAATAAGTTGTACAATATAAAAACTTAATTTACCTTGTGACGTCGGTGAATGTCATCGAGAGTCAACATCATTACATGCACAAACTCTTGCATTGTCATTTGATTCAGCGGGTGATCATCCGAAAGATCTTAGGCTCCTTGTGCCACTGAGTTCGCAATCGTGATAATTTGCTCGATGCTCAGACCAAATACACCCGGGTTGGCTCGAGCATATGATAAGATACGATCTACCACACTCACAAGTCAATATCATCAGTCATGGCTTTAACAGTAGTACGACTGAAAGACTTTGCCACGAAAGACTTTGTCACGTCTACGAGTCCTAGAAAATTTCTTTTCAGAGGTTGCAATTAAATTTAAAATTAACTTCAAGCAAAATAACAAGTCTATTAACATTTGAGAACACCGGAGAACAAAAACATCTGAAAGCAAAAAAAGTTCAAAAGCAAAAAATTATAAATAACAGTAATTTATGCTCTTCAGGTAACACGTCTCCAATGAGACTCAATAACTCATGAAATCTCTTTTTCACTACAACCGTGCATACTCTTAAAGTCCAACAATTTAGTAACTTTGTATACTTGGTATTCCTTTGATATATCGGGACTCCCGCATCGTTTACTAGATTGTAAAACATAGATGCATCATCGTTTGGCTCTGAATCATCCAAATCGATCGTTATCCTCATTGTTCTCCAAATTGTATCCTCTTGCATCCTGCAACATTTCATACGAGTCAAAAACATTTTCACGATCCTCTATCATATTACATTTCTTGAACAAGTAGCATACGAGTCTCTTAGAACTTCTCCATACAAATTTCACATAATATAGTTTGGATTAAAGCTATTCGCTACGATGTCAAATCTAACATCCTTGACACTCTTGAAAGAAGTATTACGACAATGACAACACGAGCATCTAATCATTTTATTCGGCTCTGTAGAATGACACTTTACAAAACTAATAAAATCATCAATGTCATTCAAAAATTCAAGGGTAAAGCATATTTCACCAGCTACAAAACGAGATTTATCCAACTACAATCGCTTGACATATACAAATATAATATAAATCTCATACACAGTAATTGAATTTTTTGAAATAAAAATTAAATCAATATAAACTAATTCAATGCGAAAATTAAACTTACATTGAGGAATGTGTTTAATGAAATAAACTTTCTTGTTGTAATCGTGTTTTCGTATCACATTTTGTAGTTTTTTAAGAGAAAAGAAGATAATAGGGTAAATGAAAAAAAAAAGGAAAACAAAAAAAGTAAAAAAAAAAAAGGGAGAAACATAGTGGTGGACATAATTTTATTCAACAATTGTGAATAGTGAACATTAAATATTGGTAGGTAATTATTTATTTTGGTCACTCAACTTGTGACAGATTTTATACAGTTTGTCGCAAATCCACATTTAAATATTAAGCGACACAACACACAAAAATTATCGTAAAATTTTATGTTGTCCATATTGGGACGAAATGAGTATTTGAGTTGTCGCAAAGAATATTTTTTTTGTAACGGGCGTGTGTGATGTATTATGTCGCAATATGAAATAAGAACATGCAGAAATTCATGACATAGATATATTACTTGTTTGGTTGCCTAAGATTAGTTATCTTAAGATAAGGGAGATAATTTTTTTTTATTGTTACACAAAGATTATACATCATATGCAAGTGGGCGGATACATTCTCTAAAGCAGAACAGTAATTAGGAACGGGCCTGCTTATCTGACACAGACCCATTAATAGACCCATTAATAAGACTATGTGCAGCAGGGGATCAAACGAGGTGTCAATAGTGTGTCAAGTGCTCCAGTAGAGGGTGTCAAATGTGTCAAATTTGACACCCTGTGGGCCCAGAACCAAATTTTGATCCAGGGATCAAATTTCATTCTCTTCCTTGTGCGGCCCCACCCATATAATTGAATAAATAACCAAATGACATGTGTCATTTCTACTTTTTATTTTTCTCCTTCATTTTAGTTTTTCTTTTAAGCAAATATTATTCAAAATAAAAATAAAATAAAAATATCATTGTTTTTAATTTTTTGTCCTCTTTAAATAGAGTATAAGTTTGTATGATTTGGACAAAAAAAAAAGTTCACTCGTTTTTTACTCTTTGTGGATTTTTCAAAATTATTTTTTGATAAATTTTAATAATTTTCTTTGATAAATTAATTATATGATAATAATTTTAAATTTAATAATTATATATATGAAAAATATTGTGGGGTATATGATATGGTGATGTAGAAGAAAGAGAAAATAATTGACACTTTGAATAACACTCTACTGGAGCTACTGCTGAAAAAAAGTGTTAATTGAGAGTGTCAAGCTGACGTGGCAGGAGAAAAGTGTCAAATTTGACACCCGCTGTTGTAGATAGTCTAAGCAACCAAACAGCTGCTTATTGAGATAACTTACTTATGTGACATTTATCAAAGTTACCAAACGGCCATTGATGCCCGAAATCTTGTGTCATATCTATGGCTATCAAATGGGCCGGGTTGGACCAACTCAACCCAAGCCCATGGGCCAATTGAATTTCAACTTCAGATGGGCCGAAAATTACCTTGGCCCTACCCAGTCCTAGAGAGGCCATAGGGCAAGCCCAATAATTTATACTTCCACTTTTATTTTGTACACTTCTATTTTTGTTTTTGTTTTATGAACTTGTGAAATATCTATATTACCTTTATATATATATTTATACTAAGTTCACCTTTTTTTCATAATAATCAAATTATATTATTATATATTTTATAACTCTCATAATTGTCACGCCCCAACCCCAAAGTACCCTAATTTAAATGGTTATTAGTAGAAATTGTAATTATAATATTAAACACTAGGCACGAACTATGTACAAACTACTACAAACTTTTTCCGTTTATAATATTCAGACAAATACATATAAGGTTCAATGTTCTACTACAACCTACATAAACTCCCCGAGGACCCCAGAGACTAACTGAACGCCAAACGTGACAGTAACTCCAAGCTCCTGAGTACCTGCAAAACTAAACCCTGTGTGGAGGTGAGTACGCCACACCGACTCACCGATAAACAACAACATATAACAAAATCTATATCAAGTAATAATATTCTCAATCAAATAATATCACATCTTCATCAATTTATACACATCACATTTCCAATTAGATCATCACATCAATCACCTAAATTATATCACCACAATTGCAATCATCCATATCCCAAAACATATAAATCACCCAAATATAGAATGCATAATCCATACATAATAGCGAACCTTAACATCAAGCTGAAGTTTAGCCATCTCGGCTACTGGGCCATCTCAGCCTCTGAACCATCAATCCCCTATGCACATGTCATGTCATAATAATGCATGCTATGCATACTCCACATCAACACAATATCAATCACATCAATAATAATATTCCAAATCACATGAGTCATCACAATCATAATAACAATAATATCCGTATCACATACACTAGTAATATATATACGTCACATAATACATAATCACACAATATTTAAATCATAAACGTTTAACTTATACTTGTACCCACCTCTCAATAACAAACACGTCTCAATCACATAGACCACCATAATCATGTACAACTCGATAAATCAATCCATACATATTATGACATATCACATGTCCAATCATAGCATATAATCATCATATACCCTCTACCAGAATCAAATCACATCATCTAATTAAATAATTCACTTACATCACACTTTAAATAAAATCATCATATCAATCACATAATTAACACACAACATCAATCGCAGTCACATATGCAATGGACAATCAATGCAAGTTACTGTGCAACTCATACATGCCATTACTCACACACTCTGAGCACATTTGTCGTCAAATGTGACCCCGGCGCTTAACCCAGCCAGAAAGGGTTGTCGTCAAGCGACCCCGGCGCTTTACCCAGCCAAAAAGGGTTGTCATCAAGTGACCCCGGCGCTTTACCCAACCGAAAAGGGTTGTCATCGAGTGACCTCGGCAAGGTTATCAAGGCGCCAAGTCGAGATTAGGCGAGTGACCTCGGCAAGGTTATCAAGGCGCCAAGTCGAGATTAGGCGAGTGACTACCGTGGAATCGATTAATCGATTAATCGCTCTGAATAATCGATCGACTTAGGCTACAATACATTTTTTATATATATTTACTAATTTAATGTCTAAAAATGTATAAAATATATTATTAATAGATTATAATCACTAAACTTCATAATAATATCCAATAGATAATCAAATTCATCATTTATTGACCAAAGTCAAGAAAAATAATTATATATTTATATTTAATAATTATAAATATAAATAAGATATCAATAAATAGCTCTTTCCTTTAGATATTTATATTTAATAATTTATAAATATATTGCGGTAACAACATATTTTCAATTCACCAGCCCGTAAAGAAAAGGAAGAGAAAGAAACTTTAGATATTTATATTTAATAATTTATAAATATATTGCGGTAACAACATATTTTCAATTCACCAGCCCGTAAAGAAAAGGAAGAGAAAGAAACTTGAAGCGTGGCCGATTTTCCCTTGAGAATCTCCGTTCACCTTCTCCGGATTTCGCTGCCCCTGCGCTGCCGGATTTCGCTGCCGCTGAAGACATGAATTGCGGTCTCTGGATTTAGGGTTTGGGAGTTGCGGGTACGGATACAGAAGTGAGGGGAGAAAGATTTATTTTTTAATAAATATTTTTTTTAAGTATTGGGTTGGACTAGGGTTGGAGTTTGGGCTGGGTTTGAGCGGATCTCGGATTTGGACCCGGGTAAACAAATTTACCGCAGAATCCAATTGTTCGTGCATCGTGGAATTGAGAAAAGCGATTGGGCGCTTAATCGTCGCTTAATCGACGATTAAGCGTCGCCTTGATAACCATGGACCTCGGCGCTTTACCCAGCCGGAAAGGGTTGTCATCAAGTGACCCCGGCGCTTAGCCCAGCCGGAAAGGGTTATAAATGTGTATGCATATATGTCATGCCATGCATGTATCACACCCAATCTCATCATGATATTAAAGATAATATACATGATACACACCACCCAATCATATCATCTAATCACATAATCACCGAATTGCATATAATCACATAATATCAAACAAAATGCAATTGCCACATATAACACATAATCAGTTCAAGTGTCGCCCACCTCACCAATCTACAAGTCAAACAAGGACAAATCAATTAATCACATTCTCATATCACAAAACCAAATACATACTTATACCACATTTAATATTCAGGTAATTTAAGTTATAAATAAGACCCAATAAATAAGACCCAGTTAACTCAATCAGAACCACGTCACAATTTACACATTAATAATCAATAATATAAATCAATCCAACTCACAGCATCAAGTCAAATCATATAATCAATTAATCACATATTTGATTGTATTTAGTATCCATATATTTTAAGTTATAGTGGACCACATGATATGCTGCAAAGTGCAAACACTAATTCTCGTGCCCTTCATATGTCTTGCGCATCCCATCACATAGGTATCCTTACTTAAACAAGTCACCCATATAAAATAACTCATTCATAAGGCATTCATAAGGCTCATTGGTAACACAAAAATCAAACAAGGACAACTAAAATATGTCAGAACATAACCTCTTTCTCACTTCAGTCTACTTCTATGGCATACCATCCCCAAAATATACAAAATTAGCCTTCACATATAACTATGAAGATATAACCATCTCAGTTAGGTTCCATTAAAAACAAACGGATCACAAAAACGATCAACGAGCTATAAGATACACCAACTTTTCTTTAGAACCACCTAAAGCTGATTCTTTACGCAGAAAACTGAACCACCCATACTCTATGATTTTTCATAAATTCTAGAGAAGACATCAAGCCTTTAAATTTTACAGACATACCACCACCCTCAAACATAAAATATCCAGAAAATAATTCACATTTAGCTAACCAACATAGGTTCATCAAACCATCACATAAACAGCCATGCACTCAAGCAGTTTTGAACTTCCAGAACACTTATTACTGATTCCAAGACCCATAAAAGCCCTATTTTACACATAACACCTATTGGAAATAGGTACCAAAATGACCCTATAACAATCTAATTTCTTAAATAATTAACCAAACCCTTCATAAGATACAAAGAACTTCAGATATAGACTCAACACTATAACTTACCCCAAACTGTCAAAATTAATTCAACCTGAAAATCATAAGTTCTAAGAATTTTCTCAACCAAAACACTTCTTCTCTGAACCTGTCATTTAAACCTCAATTCAAGCACTTCAACCTCTATATTCAAAAATTGTTTTACAAATTTATTCCAATTATAAGCTGTCAAGTCACAATTCTCAACACAGCACATCAAACTCGGATTTTAAAACCTGGACAGCAGCGCTTTTATTTTCTAACCCAAAACGACACTTTTCTGAAAATAAACTATATCAAAATTGGTACCAAAATGAAGCTATATCAGTCTAGTATTCCAAAATATCAAGAAAAATTCAATTTGGATAATTTATCTATCAATTACTACTACAACACTACAAACTACAGCAAATTCGTTGTTGATAGACAGCTTTGCCTTTTCATCTTCTAAAATTCATAACTAAATCTAGGGTTTCTCAAAAATCCTAAAATTTAAACCACAATACCAATACTCAACTTAAAATCACAGAAAATTCACAAACCACCATCTACCCCCTCCGAAGACCTCCAAATCAGACCCAAAACAACCTGCAAACCAAAATTCCAGCCCAAACCAAACCCTACACACAAGTTCATGATCATCTTCCACTCCGATTCTCAACCCCGAACAAGAACACAAATATGATGATTGTAGAATAACTCACCTGGGATTAGAAAGATGATTTGACAGGAATAATTGAATTTGAATCCCGTTCCTTCCTAGCTCTCCTCTTCGTTTGATCGATCTATCTTTTTGATTTCTCGCTCCCTCTCTCTCTTTTTCTTCTCTTTCTATTTTCTTTCTTTCTTCCGTTTTTTTCCTCTTTATCTTTATCTCAATTCTCTTCCCGTAAATACTCTTTATAATAATAAAAATGGGTTGGTCCAATTTGATAGTTTAATTATCTAGCCCATAGGCTTTTTAATCCCAAGCCCAAGCCCAAGATTTTAATTAAGCCAAGATTTTAATTAAGTAACAAGTTGCAAGTCCAACACTCTCAAGTCCATTATTAAGTGTACATTAGAAACTCTATATAGTAATACTCTCTATTCTCTATAAGAATAAACTCCCTAGTAATAAAAATTTTAAGTTCCAACTTGGGACCAGTTATAAATAAGAATAAACTCCACATTGTCATAAGTCATACATTTTACGAGTCCCGTCTTAAGGATTTACACCTCTGTATATGAATAAATAATTAATATATAATAAAATATTTATTAATAATATTTTTATTTATCAAAATTAATAAAATGGTTAAAATAATTTAATATATATATATCAAAATCAATAACATATAATTTATAGTCAAAGTTTATAGTCCTTGTATTCTTTAGTATTTTATTCGATATATATGTTGAACACAATTTTTACACATATATTATCAAATTTTCTTAGTCAAAACTATTAAATTTGTTACGTGAACTTAAAAGATAGAAATATACAATGTATGTTATTTTTTATTAAAAAAATTATTTTTATTTTGTAAAACTCTATATAAAAATGACTCTCTATAGTAATATTTTTAACCGGTCCCAACGATATTACTGTATAGAGTTTTTATTGTAATAAGAAATATTGTATATTCGTGATTTTCTACACTAATATTGATATGAATATTCTCAAATCAACGGTCAATACAACAAAATAAAATTTACTCACCTCACAATTTATTATTAAATTATTAATGACCTTTTAATATTTAACGAGTCTCACAATAATAATCATATTAATTATCATATGATTTAATGACTTAAAAGCTTTTTTAAACAAAGACGTTAACCATTCAACGAAAATATAAATATTGCATTTTTTTCCTTTTTTTAATTCTCAGTATAGAAACATTAAGCATTCCTGTATAAAACATAAACTCTAAAAATAATATAACTCATAAGAATGATAATCCATCCAAATGTTACACAAATAATAATCATTCAAATCCAACAACAAATATGTAAATAAAATCACTATAAAAATAACAAAATAATCACAAACAGAAACAAGGATCTAGACCATCTCAAATGAGAATAGCAGCGGCACGAGCTGACGACAGCCATGGGCCATGCACCACCTAT
>JACOMQ010006691.1:0-14922 GCA_014843705.1 Euphrasia arctica
CTTTGTTCAACTGAAGATAAAACGAACTTATGCAAATAAGCAAAAAGATAATGCAGGTAATAAGTGAGCACTACAGACAAATAAAGCAAGGGACATTTTTCTACCAAGGAACTCAGTGGAAAGCTTGCAAAGAAAGTTTTCTTTATCAAGGCTTCTCATTAGTTGAATATTACATTGTTTAAAATGTATTTGTGATACTTCCCCCAACTCCACAGACCACACAACAACATAAAGATTAAAGGCTAAAGCTGTCTTTAAGCTTCAGTAATCAAACTATATAGTCAACTTGCTTTGGATTCAGTTAATCTGTAAATCTAGCAGTAAAAAAAAAATCCACAGATTTCCCATCTAATTGTAAAATTATCATGGAGTGGATTGCTTTGGAACTCTTGTAAATTTTTGAAAGGGGAAATTTCGAAGACCAAGAGTAAAGAATCTTTATTCTTTGATTTATTTCTCATAAATATAATAATACATAAATAGTTATGGATCACGAAATTCTATTGTGAAATATATTTTCTATCCAAGAAAAGTTGTCCTGCATCAAACTTAGTCAAGTCGATCAATACAGTTATGTATTGAACATACAATTCTAGAATAATAGTAAAAATAAGCAGGAAGGATAGGTATCAAATAACTCACTTTTGCAAATGTAGCCGTCAAATCATCGATATCAGATAATGACCCTAATCCTGAGCCCTGGAGGGGAGGGGAAAGAAAAATAATTGACCAATATCATTAGGTGATAGATTGAGATAGCTCCATGAAAAAAAATATTAATCGCTGCAAGTAAATTAAGAGAATCAACAGATGCTAACCTCGTCTTTGTCGAACAAGTGATACTCGTTCAACTTTCCTTCTCCACCAAGAAGACTATCCCCATCATCATCGTTGAAACCTCCTAATTCCACTTCATCGGCGATGTCTTTTCCGAAAAACGTATACTGGGATGCATCGAACACGGACCCACCTGCACCATATAATCAAAAGTCCAATTTTTTATCATGAATGCATAACAGGAAACAGTAATCATAAATTGAATCCGCCCTCAAATAATCAATCTCAAAACAAACGAACAAACGCAGAGGTTTAAATCAAAAGCTACCGAAGAAAAATCAAAAAAAAAATAAGAAATCGGAGAAGGTAGACAGATCGGCGGTTAAAAAATAGAGGGAAGAGAGATGCGAACCAGAGGCTGAGCTGCTAGAGGTGTTGAGAAAGTCGTAGAAATCTTTGCCGTCTGATCTCTCCATTGCAACGAAATCAAGCGAGACCTAACTCCATAAACAAGGAAAGGAAAAGCGATCAGAATGTCGGGGCATCATTGCATATGAGAATTTGTTAATTAGGGTTTAGTAGTTGCAACAGAAACTCCAGTGGCAGTCACCCCCACTGAGATACTCGCTCGCACACAGCGAGCTGTTAGACTGTGTGTACGTGTCGTTGATAATTATATTATTCATAATTAAATATTAAATTCAATTATAAAATACAATTAAAATAATATTTAAAATTGTTAATATTTTTGTACATAGTATTTAAGTAATATTTTATGTTATATACCTACATTTGCTCCGATTTGATGGTCCATAGATAAAAAATGTTAATAAATTGTAAGAATGTGATTTTATGTTAAATGGTAAAATAACTTAAATAAAAGTTTAAAAGAGAATGAAGTGAATATAAAATTTTATTTTAAAGTGAAAAAATTAAGTAATTATTTTTATTTTAGGGGTGTAAGTATTATTGTGGAACATCTCACAAAAAATGTGCATATAAGAAAAGGAACATAGCTAGTATAATTTGATTTTTTTTGTTATAATATGTAATCTTAAAGCAAATTATAATATGTAATCATAAATTTTTCCTTGATATTATAATATGATTATATGTTTAGATTATATTTTGTTTGTATATAAAGAATGAAAACTATAGGGGGGAGAGATCAAGGAGAAGAAAAGGATGGCAATGAACATGAAATTGAACAGCGTTGGCTTGATCGTGCTCGTGTTGCTGCTTCTCGTGGTTTCAACTATCCAAAATGAAAACGACGAATGCTTTCAACTATGCAGTGCTGGTCATCTGTGCTATTGCAACAACAAATCCTTCGACGGCAGTTATCAGTGCAACTGCGATATCAAATCTTAAGTCCTTTGTTAAATCTTAAGTCCTTTGTTCCTGTCAAAATTTTTGTGATCTGCATTGTCTCGGAAACAACAACTGTGATGGTAACGTCAAGACTGATCATCATTGTTATCGTTTTTAAAGCATGTTTTCAATCAATCTCTATCGATCTTGTTTCACCTTGATTTGATACATTTGATACCCAGGTTATGATTTACATACAAGAAAAAATGCAATGGATTGATTGATAGATTGATCAAAGGTTAATTAATTACAAAATGTACTCTCATGTCCCTATATATTACAAATAAGACCCTCTAGTTTTCTTTCTATCCAAAAAGGATACATTGTGGAAGCAATTGTAATTTCAAAACATAACCAGACCTCCCTCCCTGTAGATTTCGCAATTACCTTAAACCCGATCCAGACGAAGCCGGAGTCGAATCAGAATTACCGCCAGGAATAAATATCGGGAGCTGGTTCGAGACGGCATCCCTCTTGAACCTAGACGGTAACAGCTTATCTTGCCCATCTCTCAAACCGGAAACCCCTTCACTTTTCAAGCCACCCTTCATCGGCCCACTCAAAAGCGGGCCCCCGAAGAAAATCGACTCCCCACTGTACAGTAATTTATCCGACTCTCTCACCACGGGTTTCACAACAGGCTGCTGCTGTAAGGGCCTATTGTTATCTTGATTACCCATTGCAGCACTAGAGAGGGGTAAAGACGTCTTTTTACGAGCTTCCAGAGCCGACACTGGGACTGACACGTACCTCCCGGCTTCCTGATCCCAAACAACAGATGTCCTTTTCACGTCCCTAATCAATGGAACTGTCTGGATACTCTGGACACCAGTATTCATCTGTGCAATCCTTTCGTCAAAACCCATGACGCTTACATTAGGGACAGGTGGGTTCGGGCCACGGGCTTGACGAGGGAGCGGGCTTAACGTGACGGGCTCGTGGACGTGGATTGGGCTGCTGAAGCTGCTCTGGCTCTGAGTGCCCGTTTCGTATTCGTCCCGACTGGTTTGACTCGGGGCGAACGAGTTCCCCAAAGGCGACGAGAGTCTAAAATCGTTTCTCGCATCTTTATTTCCTCCAGTCTCGGCGCTTACGCTGCTTCTTATGCTTACGTTTTCGCTCGAACTCAGTTCGGAGTCGGTTTGATGGCGACTATTATTGTCGAGCGGGCGGAGTACAGAGGATGATGCTCTTGCTTTTGCAGCTGCTTTCAGTGCCTCGTTTGAATCCAGTTTGGCGAGCTTCCAGGCGCTGATTTTGACACCCTTTTTAGGGCCCGTTTTGGCCTTGTCGTGTAAGGCTGTTGCGTCTGGGTCGACGGTGGAAGGGACCATCCCGGGGCCCAGTTGTGGGGCAACTTCTTCCTAAATGAATCAATAAAAAAAGGAATTTCAGGAAAAAAAACTGCTGCAGCAGTTAAAGCAATCATCTTTTATAGAGATATAATCGTACAAAAACTATCTCCGAGGGTTCAGGTACATTTTTCTCCTTAAAAGAAGGTTAACACTGACATTCAACCCAAACCCCAGGGGTAGTAATGTAATTAAAAAGAACACCAAATAAGGAAATGGGACATATATATGTGTTTACCACTTTACCTGATAATCGACAAACACCCTAGGAGGGGTGCACCATGCTCCTTTGTATTGAAGGCCCAAAGAACTTCCACCACTGAAACCAGTTGTTGCGGATCCTGACGGAGAGTATAAAATGTTTGGGTGTTCCTCATCTAAAGATGCAGCACCTCCATCGGGTGCTTCACTCATGGCCCTCATTGCCACTACGTACTCGTAAGTTGTGATGCCCTATATAACATGACAAATAATCTCAACGTTTTTATGTTATATGTATTTTTATGCAAATTCACTGAGGTAGATTTCTTGTTTGAAACTTGTTGTGAGAAAGAAAATTCCCAAACTATAACAATGTCATTTCTCTCTTACCTAGAGGATATGGATAAGAAAAGATTTTTCCATATCGGAGGAAAATTTAGATCAGATGCAAAATACTGCTATCTCAAGTCTCAACAAATCAATTTGATTGATTATGATTCTCAGCAAATATTTGATTTAGATTCTTCACAGATTTTATACACCAACCTTTATAGTATTAAATATCACAGCACCTTCATTTCACAACTGATGTTAATCATGTTATACAGAAGAATAAAGTTCCTCAAAATAGTTGTTCAGTACTTACAATGTAATATGACACTTTCTTTATTATTTTGCAACTAAATATTGGGAAGATAAAAGGTATACAAGAGAAAACTCTGAACCAAGGAAAACATTATGGTAATGGTACTAAGATCAGTAAGCTTCATTCTCTTAATTTTGTGTGCATAAACCTAAAACTCATTTTTATTTCATAAGAAACGGAGAAACAGAGAGTAAATGAGATATCCCAGGACTTACCTTTTTAATAAGTATCATGTGGAAAAAGAAGAGTTCCCCCAATGGAACACAGGCAAGCAGCGAGACAGCCGTACAAACAGCCTGCAAAAATAAAATGGAACAATGCCACTATGAGATAATATTATTTGTAGTTTATAATCACATACGTAGCTTACTAGCATTGTTATAATTAGAATGAATTTTTTTACCACAACAGTCGCAAATGGGGCACGAGTGAAACCATTTCCCAGCTTATCAACTATTTCAGTTTCCATGTGAGTCTTCCTCACGAAACAACGTACTAGAACACCAATGCCCACTCCAACTTCAATAACAAGCTGGTGAGAGAGAGAAAAGAGATTAGGATTTATATCCCTTTTTTAAGGACAGTGAGCCTATATTGAGTCTTACCCACACGAAACTGATGGCCATAAGTGAAATGAATGTTGCATAGTTCTTCCGACCCACACAGTTATTGAGCCACTACAACACAAAATTTAGAATATTATATTGAAGTTAGCTTTCCCAAATATTTTTTAAAAGGGGACAAAAAGTATCCTTGAAGTCATAACTAATGGCAAAACAATTAAACTAATTTTTAAAATAAGACAGTAGAATCCTGGTAGTAGTTCATGTAGTTGTGTACCCGGCAATGGTGATCAAATCCATCCACACACTTGTCACAACTCCGACAATGTTTGCTGAACTTCCTAACCTATAAAGATAAAATGAATAATCAACACAAGTGACACAGAACAAAATAAAAAGAAAAAAGATACTCAACATCAAGACCATTATGTAAGTGAGCGTCAGTGCCTCTTCATATAACACCTACAGAACTTTCCAATAGAAAAGCCTCTATAACAACAACTAATAACTGTAACTAATTTACCTACCTCAGCATTGCACAGCGTGCAGAACAAGGCATCTTCACCAGTACCCTCCGGATCATCCAACTCATCTTGTTTGCGACAATCTTCATGAACAAAGATGCCACAGAATATCACTCCGAGAAAATAGCAAATGGAACTTTGTCCTGGAGAGTGAACTTGAGCATTGGATTTTACAGACACAGCCGAGCCTTTCTTGCTAGAGTTAGCACCCGCAAAGGAGCTTCTCGAAGCTGAGGATGCACACGAATGAGTTCCATTGCTGACTTCATCGAATTTTCTGGGCAGCCCAGGGGCAATAGAATTTTGCTTTTCCTCTGCTTCATGCATCGACTCCGAGTCAAATTTAAACATGATACCGGGGTCGGCAGGGTTAATCGCGGTTGAACGGACATAAAAAATGAAAACCAATAGTGCCTGCAATTGAAGAAACATTGAATACTAGGTTATTAGAAGACAATTAGTCTGGTTATGTCAATGGAATGTAAAGCATTTACATCACTGAGTAAACATCTTTAGATTAAATTAACATACCACTGGCGAATAGACACCAATCAAAACATACTCCCATATCCGGCCCCCGAGAAAAGGGGCAAAGAAAGCATAGAATGCTACCACCAACAAGCAAAACACAGTGATAGCAATAACCTGTGAAATTAAAATCAGAAACACGGGTTAATTAACTTGTGTTTTGTTTTGTTTTTGGGAATGAGAAAATACAGTGGACCATTGAACATTCTATCATCAAAATCGAATGACTGAGTACTCCGATTTCTACTCAATCATTACCAACATGGTCGAACGTTCTCAACCACCAGATAGTCCACTAAACTACGGCATTCACTCACTGAACTAAATCGATATACACACAAATTCGCCAAATTATGTTACCACTAAATTGCAGAAATCCTCTTTTCACCACCCACCCAATTCCGGGCTAGCATCGCAATTCACAGTTCATAAACCCTAATCAGCAATTCAGTTACACGAGAAACAAATCAATTTTACCTGAAAGGTGTGTGCCGGCAACTGCCAGCCATGTTTCCTCACCATCACTTCCTCTCTTCACCACTGCAAATTCTGAATGTGGTGGGCCGATTTCTCCTTCACCAAAACCTGAAAATTAACTTAACATCAAATGAATTTCGCAAAACGCGAAATAGGGAAGCAGAAAAATAAAACGACATAAAACCCTTTTCACCTTTTTCCTCCACCAAGCAAAGACACGCGACGGTGCAAGGCAAAAAAGAACACCGGGGTCAAAGTCAAACTTTTGTCTGCTCTACGCTTCTAGTTAAATAGATGCGTGTGGGAACGAACGAGCAAAAAAAAAAACGCAGGCGGACCAAGGCGGCGGCGACGGGAAGGGAGGTGGAGGTGGAGGCGTGATGTGGTTTTTGTTGTGTTAAATGTTGTATAGCATATCAAATGAAGTGGGTGAAGTTCCAACTACTAAAGCTTTTTTTTGGTCTTTAGATATTCGCACAACGTTTCATTCAAGAAAAAATAAAGATTTTTTTTCAAACAAGTGTATTTTACTTCACCGCATTTTAAATCAAGTGAAAAGAAAAGTATCATGTTTTATTTTTACATATAAATTTTATTTTTGTCTTGAATTGTAATTTGATGAATCAAAAATACCTGAAAATTTATAAATTTTTATGAATTTTATTTGTTAGGTCAATTTAAAACATTTATGTGATTTTGTTGTTGAAAGCCAAGTACATATTCATTAAAAAAAATCGATTTTGTGTGTGTTATGTTCATAACATACTGTAGGTTTTAATTTCATGTAATTTCACTACAATGATAAAAAAAATCTATTAAACGGAAGAGTAAAGAATTTTATAATTAATTTTTTAATTAGAATTGAAGTTAATTTGTGAGTCTTTTCCAAACAAAAAGGATTCATTGACATAGTTCTCTTTTTTCACAACAAACAGGATTCATTGAATTCGAATTCTCACTTATAAATATGTACAACTCCGTGTATGACTATGTAAATCTAAATTCCTAAACTCAAATTCCTGCATCAATTCCTTGTGTCGATATGAAAATTCAAAATCTCATATGGATATTATATTTTAGATAAATTAATTATCGAAAAGATAACATTTGATTTTTAAAAAAAATACAAGAAGAATTGTCGATTCCGCTTAAGTAAAAAATAGTAAGAAATACACCACGAACGATTACTACTATCAACAAATTGCATTTCAAATTAATATATTAGGCAAAATATTACACAAAATGTCTTGTAAGTTTAGTTGATACCACAAACAGTACTATCAACAAATTACATTTCAAAATATATATTAGGAGAAATATCACAAAATGTCTCGTAATTTAAGTTGATACCACAAAAAGTCTCTTACGACCAAAAAGGTCGATATTTTTCGGCAAAAAATCCATAAAAACGCACGTAAAACGCACGTGCTAGTATACATGGCTAAAATTTCCGCCGGAAGTGCTTACGTGGACACTGATTTTTCAGTACGAGACATGTCATTAAGATTTCCCCAAATAATTGTGTAATTGTTTGATTTTTTGAAGAAATTATGGATGAATTTGAATAATTGTGCAATTGTTTGATTATTTGATTGAGAATGAAGGTGTTTGAGTTGGGGATCATCTTTCACTCCGTTATTATCGGGATCGGGTTGGGAGCTTCCCAGAGTCCCGAGACGATAAGGCCTTTGATAGCCGCCCTCAGCTTCCACCAGCTGTTCGAGGGGATCGGCCTCAGAGGGTGCATCACCATGGCCAAGTTCCGGACTCGATCAGTAGCCATAATGACAGCCTTCTTCTGCCTCACGACTCCTATCGGCATTGCAGTTGGAATCGGGATAAGCAATGTGTACCATTATTGGGTGCTATTTTATAAATTTATAGTATAAATTAACCATTTAGATATATTATATTTTTTTAATAATTAATTAAATTAAAACCATTTAAAAATGATGTTTTTATTTATTTTTATTATTACTTTGATTCTAATATAGTAAATTAAATTAATTATCTTAGGTTTATCACAAATTGAGTTAATATTTTTAATTACATTGAAATTAATTTTATATATAAATATTTAAAATACAATTATATTATATTATATTTTATAATTATATTATATTTATTAAAATTTGTGTTTATATTTTTAATTAAATTGAATTAATATAATTATTTAAATTACTTATATTAATTTATTAGTATTTGTGTTAATTTTTTTATTAAATTGAAACTAATTTAAATTATCTAAAATCAATACCATTGTTATTATTTAAAAAAAAAAAACAATTTTACGTGTTACGTTTATAATATCAAATTTTAATTTTATTTGTGCGATTTTTATAAAATATTAAAGAGAGATATCTTTGAAACCAAAATGAATAAGACCGCTCTCATCGGTCGTAGCTTCCACCAGCTCTCTTAGGGCATCAAACCTAGCTGAGCGGGTGCATAATGCTGGCCAAGTTCAGGACTCGGTGGTTGTGATGCAACATTTTTCTGTAATCCAAGTGGGTTTGTACTTTAATTTATTCAATTTTATATTTAGTTTTTAAGCAAGTTCAAATTGATAATAAGTAGTTTATATTTAGTTGCATTAGTATTTCTTATCAATCCCAATATGTTAGTAATATTAATAGTTTGTTATATTCGAAAAGTCGAGCTCGAGGGATTAAACAGTTTGTTCGTAACAAACGAATCTTAGGAAATAGATCAGTGAAGAATAACAGTCCCCGTAAGATGATAAAAAATCAAACTCAGTCTTTTCTAGCAAACAAACAAACATAAAAATACGTAACAAAATAATTTATAAAAGTACACGTGATGGCATATATGGCTAAATTTTTCACCGAAAGTGCTTACGTGAACACTGGTTTTTTAGTATGAGACATGTCATTAAGATTATTCCCCAAACCGGCTCAATGTCAACGTAAGATTTTCATGCGCAAATTTTAGCCATGGCATTTTTGGTACGTTTTTAATTATTTTTTCACTTTGAAAAAATTAATTGTGATTTTCAGCCAATACAATAAAACCTTCTTAAATTAATAATAACCTTTAAAAATTAATGGAATTTCTCGATATCGATTTAATAATAACTTTTTTAAATTAATAAAATTTTCCGTACCGATATTTTAAATTAAAAAAAAAATTCTATAAATTAATAATCTTTCTAAATTAATAAAAATTTCAGGATCTCGATACTATTAATTTATAGAGATTTTATTTTACTGTATATTTTGGTATTTAAGTTAATAAACAATTAAATAGTAGAAAATATATTTTATTATATATAAAAAAAAACGTGAATTTAAAATTATCGCTCAAATATAAACCTGTTTTCTTAAACAATTAATTTTGTAATTATTAAAGTATAAAACACACAAAACGAAGAAGAAGAAGTCAAATCATAGATGAATTTTATTAAAAAATTAAAGTCAATTTACGAGTCTTCCGAACAAAAAGGATTCATTGAGTTGGCCCACACAAAAAACAATCTGAAAAGATTTGGAAATATAATTAACATAAATAAATAAATTATGTCCCAATATACACGTCATAGTGTCAACACAGTACTGATTTTCGCAACTGAAAATCTCAATCTTCATCGCCTTCGCGTTTCTAAAAATAAGGCAATATGTCGACATTCTTCTTCATCTCCTTTCACTCCTAAACCTACTCAGACTCTGTGTAAACCTAAATCCCTAAACCCCCAATCCTCACTTATAAATACATACGCATGACTCTGTAAACCTAAATCCCTAAACCCCCAATTCGAACGAGATGAAGATTCAGAACATCACATGGGCTCTCGTGATTTCCGCGATGATTATCCTCCCGGCGATCGTGACGGCGGAATGTACGTGCGACAAAGAGGATGAAGCCGGCGATCGAAAACTAGCCCTGAAGTACAAGATTGCCGCCTTCGCGTCGATCCTGATCGCCGGCGCCGTGGGGGTATGCCTCCCGGTGCTGGGGAGATCGGTGGACGCCCTCAGCCCGGATCGGACCTTCTTCTCCCTCCTGAAATCCTTCGCCGCCGGCGTCATTCTGGCGACGGGATTCATCCACGTTTTGCCGGACGCGTTCGAGAGCCTGACCTCCCCGTGCATCCCCGAATCCCCGTGGGGCGATTTCCCCTTCACCGGATTCATCGCGATGATGTCGGCGATCGGTACGCTTCTGGTGGAGACCTACGCGACGTCGTATTACAAGCGGCAGGAGGAGGAGAAGGGCCTTATCGGCGGCGGGGAGGAAGCCGGCGGCGTGCTGCCCGTCCACACCCACACCACCCACGGGCACGCCCACGGGCACGCCTCCGGTCAGTCGGAGCTTCTTCGCCACCGAGTCATCTCTCAGGTACTGTATATAATTAATTTCAATCGAACGAAATTATTCGAATAAAATTATCAATTGTGTAACTGTTTGATTTTTTTAGGTTTTGGAATTGGGGATTATCGTTCACTCTGTTATCATCGGGATCGCATTAGGAGCTTCTCAGAGTCCAGAGACGATAAGACCTCTGATTGCGGCTCTGAGCTTCCACCAGCTGTTCGAAGGGATCGGGCTCGGCGGGTGTATAACGCTGGCCAAGTTCAAGACTCGATCAGTGGCAGTGATGACGGCTTTCTTCTGCTTGACGACTCCTATCGGCATTGCGATTGGAATCGGGATAAGCAATGTGTACAGCGAGACGAGCCCGACTGCTCTGATCGTGCAGGGCTGTTTCAACTCTGCATCGGCTGGGATATTGATTTACATGGCGCTTGTCGATCTTCTCTCGGCCGATTTCATGAGTCCGAAATTGCAGACGAATCCGAAGCTTCAGTTGCAGGCTATTGTTGCTTTGCTTTTGGGAGCTGGAAGCATGTCTCTAGTGGCCAAGTGGGCTTGACATTCCTTATCATTTTTTAATTCTTTTTTTTTTTTAGTCTATTAGATTTTCTTGTTAGTTTTTGAGCAAATTCAAACTGAAATTATATATTTTTTTATCAACACGACTTTGTATAGTAATGGTTTGTTATGTTTGAAAAGTCTGAGATGGAATATGTGAGATTGAGGGATTAAACAAACAAACCAAAATCTTGTGTGTAAACCTAAATCCCTCTATTGCCGACTTCTTTCAAACCCCTTGCCCCGTCGCGATAATGAAATTAGGGGTTTTGCTGCTTTCGCTCCTTTTCCCCCAAATGAGTGTTGGGCCCTTTAATCGAAGCCCATAACCGCTGAATATCCCAAGCCCATATACCTTAAGTCCTCAAAGCCCATTTTCACCAAAAGCTCATTTAAACCTTATAACCTTATACACGGAGTACATTCTTACCATTTATACATACTTATACTAATATAAGTATATACTGAATTTATATTTTTTTGATCAACACGAATGTGTTTATGAGTATTGGTTTTGAGCAATTATTGAAACTGAAGTTATAGTATTTTTTGATCAACACAAATGTGTGTTAGAATTGGTTAATTATGTTCGACTAGTCGAGCTCGATCGAATGTGGATGGATTAAACAGATCGATAGCATTCCTTGAATAGTTGTAAATATTATACACGATCAATAATATGTTGTGTTTAGTATTGGTTTGTTAAATTTGAAAAGGATCGAATGGAGATCGAGTCTATCTTTTTGTTACATGCATGCACGTTGTGTGGTACGTACGTTGTTGGTTTGATATGATGGAGAGTACTCTATCTTTTTGTTACATGTCGTATTCAAACGTTGTAATGGTTGTTGGTTTGTTACATGTCGTATTCAAGCGCTAGCTCGCTCGATTGTTAATACTCTCTATAAGTATACACTGGTCACTGCGAGAGATCGAGATTTTTGAATTAAGAAACAACAACCATGAAAACATATTAATATTCTCTCAAGAAAAAAAAGAAAAAGAAAAAAATGCAGATACAAAAAATCAGGTACTCGTCTTACCAGAATGGACGTGCGAACAGGATACTGATTTATATGGCACTTGTGGATTTGTTGGCCGCGGATTTTATGATCGAGCCCGAGGATGCAATACAATACAATACGCGTTTGAATCATGTATATATGTGTCAGAAAAGATCAAAAGAGGTTAGATGTCGTATTCATGCGAGAAAAGATCAACAATCGAGATTGGAGAGGGCCGATGATCATATCGATGTTAATACAGTACGTTGTAAAAAAGACCCACAAATGAATCAAAAAGCAATTCGTGTTTTTGTTAGTCGTTACATATCACTATCTCTATGGTGAGAAATACAACACCAACACCAACTCCAACTCCAACTCCATTACTATTTCATTTTAAATGTCACAACTCACACGTACGTGTGGTTTGTTATGGTTTGTTACAAATATGGTTACATGTCATTGTCTCTGTGAGATAGAGATTTTGGAATTCAAAACAACTAAAATGAAAAAATATAGGATTTCTCTGATCAAGAAAAAGAAAAAAAATCACATAACTCATCTTACCGGAATGGACGTGCACACATAAAAATCTGCTTAATTCCTGCTTCTCGAGAGATTCGATCTTCAAGCCTAAACTAAATCTATCTAAATCCAACCCAAATCATTAAACAATATTTAAACCCAGCCCAAATAAATTGGACATAATATGCCCAAAATCTTTTAAATGGCCCAATCCAACCATTATTTTTCTAGTATGGCTTTTTCACTAAATTTCACTAATATCATTAAGTTTACTAATTACTAGTGAACATTTTCGGTTGGCTCGTATATTCGATCAATTCACGAACATAAAAACTACACTATATCACAAACATGTAACGAAACTCAAGCTCTATATATGTTCAAAATGGCACCATGGAATGAAGATTGAGTCCATACATTAACATCACTCTCATCACATGCACACACATATTATGTTTGTTGTGTTTGTTAAAGGTTATTGGTACAATGACATTAATTTGTGTGTGTTAAATTCCGAATGGGGGTGTTCAAGTGCGGTCCCACGCCTAGCGCACACACGAGAGCGGGAGCCCGAATATGCACTAGAGAGTCTCTATCTATCTCAAAACCATATGGTACTAAGTAGGAGAGCTCCCTAGGCTTATATCATAGACTCCCCTCTCACAATTATTCGATGTGGGACAACTCACAAGTGGCCTTCAACAGTGTGTATATGTGTGACACAATCAAGCACGTACTATACGTCTCTCACATGAAAATCAAACGGCATTTTGCGTGTGTGAGAGTGATGTATAACAAATCACCGCATCTTGTGTGTGTATTCTAACTCTCTATAAGTACCATCTTCAGTGTGAGAGGTTTCAGATCAATAATAATAAAAAAAAAAAGATGAAAACATACTCTCTCAAGAAAAAGAAAAAAAAACAAAAAAAAAAAACACTCACCTTAATCGGAATGCACGTGGGAACAGGAAAAGCAGCACCGGCGATCGAGAACGCAGTCTCACCGGAGAGGAGCTTCTTTGCCGGACGCGTTCGAGAGTCTGACGTCTCCAAGGGTGCTCGTCGACCGATTTCATGCATGAGTCCCAAATTGCAGACCAATCCGATCGAAGCCAATGAAAAAGAAAAGGAAAAAGAAGAAAAAAAATGACATGTGCTCATCATCTAAATTACCACCGGAGAATGGAGTATTATTTATCATGCATGCGGCTTATCAGACGCCAAGACCAGCTCTAAGGACGCCCAAGAATATAAATGATGTTATATAACCTTGTCGAGAACCATATCAGCATCCGCCTCTGGCTTGCCATGTCAGGTTTAAGCCAGACGTGGATGATGATATATATGGTTCTCGACAAGGTTGTTGATTATTTACGGTCCAGATTGAGAGAGAACAGATTTCTTGATTTATTTGTTTCAGTTTGTGTTAAAAGTCTTCGTTGGTTCGGAGACTAGGCAGCTGGTCGAACTACGTACAGTACTCCTAAACCTTCAATTCATTCGACTTGAAGATTCTAAATCTATGAAGATTTATGAAGATTTGCATGCATTTCAATTTCTCTCTCGAGATGAAGATTCTAAATCTCATATGGGCTCTCCTGATTATCCTTCCGGCGATCGTTATATCGTGACTTGAGCGATGATTGCGGCTTTCAACTTCCATCAGCTCCTCGGTTGGTGCATTAAGCATTAAAATATTTAACCGTTAGTGTGTATTTTATTAAGAGTAATAATGTGTATTTAGGACGATTTCTTAATTGTATTGTATGTATTTGTTTATTACCGTAAATTAAAGTTAGATTGCACGTAAATTTCAATAGTTTATTAAATTATAATAAATTAAATTAAAATCCATGTTTTAATTGTTTATTAAATTATAATATAATAATATAATGCACGTGATTCATTTTATTTAGAAAATAATACAGTATAATTTAGGGAAAAATGGCAATAAGGCCAATTTTTAACATTTTTTCGGCAATAAGGCTTTCGAGAAATTACGCGTGTCAATTAGGCCGGCTAAAATGTGTAAATACCTAATTACCCTCCTCCCTCTTTTCTC
>JACOMQ010006692.1:0-14921 GCA_014843705.1 Euphrasia arctica
TTTGCAATAGATATAGGTGTTTTACATTGGTTATGTTGGTAATAGATGTTGATTTTGCCATCAAGTTTTCCAAGTAATTATCAACCACTACTTGTTTCACTGTATGCTTCAATTAGGTGTATAAATAGGCAAAATAGTCACTTATCAGCTGTAAAGTTAAAAAGTCACTTATTATTGTTATTCAAAATTATAATTTTTGAAACATTGTAGACACTCTGAATGGATCAAACTAATAGCAGGCAACATTAATATCAGATAGTGTATAAACTCTTAGGCATATTGGACAAACCTTTTTAACTGCCAACCTTTCTGGAGGAAACTTGCCACAATGAAAACACAACCCCTCCTTCAGGGTAATTAGAAAAATCCTTAAAGTGAAGGTAATACTCTTAAAAAAGCTTGCTCAATAATATGTTCAGTTTTGATTACTGAGATTATTTTATTCAGAGAAATATATATGTACAAGTTCACATTGATCCACAAGACATGCTCAATTGCATAATGATGAGTATTGTCATAATTGGGGAAATATGATGGTCAAATATAATAAAAATGAAACACGAGCAAAGAAGAAATAAATATACCGAAGCTCTTCCACTTTCAAACCAATTATTTGTACTGGAAAAAAAAAAATTAACCTTAAATTTGCAGATTTGACACAATTTTACAACATGCAATCTTTTCGGCTATTACACTATTTCAATTCAAACCTAAAAATTAATATTTTCGTTAGATTCAAACACCAAATCAAAAAATCCCAAATCAGGTAGGAAATCTATCCACCATTCACTTCAATTCCCTGATAATGAATAGAAAAATTTACCTTAACACTATGGCGCTTCGAGGTTTTAGACAATACACTGCAACGTTGACACCGGCGAGAGAATCACAGAAATTCGGAAGAGGGGTTTTTTTGGTTTCGGTGAAAACACAATGAAAAGGGCAGATATACGTAGTGTTTTTAAAATCTTAGGGTGGGATATGTATTAAATTTTTGGTAGTGTTTATTTTTTATGGTAAGTGTATATCTAATTACACCAATTAAAAGATACCATATAATATGTTAATAATGCAATATATTATATAGTTTTCAATAATTAAAAGGGCAGATTAGGTAAATCTTGTTTTTTTATAATTAGTATAAACATTGTTCTTAATGTATAATTGAGACTAACATATTTACCTTTTTTAAAAATCCCCCATAAAATAATATATTTAAATAAAAGAAAAGTATCCACTAAAATTACAATTTTAAATATTATTAAATGAAAATTTGATAATTTAGGCAATTTAAATATTAGAATTATAATAATTATTATAAAAAATTATTATTTTTATTATATAATATTAAAATTTATTATTTTTATAAAAGTATTTAAAATTATTATTTTTATTATAAAAGTTATTATTTTTATTATAATATATTTTTATAAAAATTATTATAATATTATAAAAGTATTAAAAATTATTATTTTTATTATATAATATTATTTTTTCCAGCCCGGCGAGCTAGCCCGCGACAAAAGATTTTAGGGTTAGAATATCTCTTTAGCTAGAATAATAAAGTGGGTGAATCAATTGAGGTACTTCTTGAATTATAAAGTGGGTGAAATATTAGGAAAAGTTAATCCAAACCTTGTTGAATAGGCCGATGATTATTTGCTTGAATATTGGGGATAGTCACATGAGTTCGAATAAGTTCGAATCCGCATGAAAAACATGAAAATTTGATATTCCTGAAGTATTATCAAAGCAATTATTTTTAATATATCAATTAAAATGACTGTTCCTGGAGAACATATACTCCGATTAAAAATATTATATTGATCGTTCTAGAAGAAAATCATGATTTGATATTATTCGATAAATATCAAATTAAATTGCTCCCGTAGTAGCAATAAGTTTTAAATGTTCCCGAAGAACATTATGATATGATATTCATGATTAAATATCAAAATTAAAATTTAAATGTTTTTTGAGAACATCATAATATGGTATTTCCGCAGAAATATCAAATCAATTTGCTTCTGCTTTAGCAATTAAACATTAAATATTTTAAACAAATATTGATATTCATAAGACATAATGCAAAATATTCTTGAAACAATATTTTTATTGATTGATCACGAAGAAGCAAAGTTCAAACATTAAATGTTTTTTAATACAGTTATATCTCATGATACTCATAGTAAAACGCCAAATTAGATTATTCTCGTTTAAACAATGATTACCTTGACATCCATTTGCCACACCTCATAGTTCATATGAGCTACTATGGATAAGAGAATCCGTATGAGCTGCTATGGATAAGAGAATCCGGATTGACTTTATCTTGGCTACCGGCGAGAAGGTCTCCTCATAATCGATTCCCTCTTTCTGAGTATATCCTTCCGCAACAAGCCTTGTGACGACGCGAAAACTTTGTCGTGGAAGCTAACACAGTCAAAATAAATTTATATTCTGCCAAACTAAACACTAAGGAGTGTAGTGATAAGTGTGGGGTCGATCCCACGAGGAAGCAATTGCAATAATTGATCTCGGCTTGCCCAAATTGTTGTCACGGTTTTAAAAAGGTTTTTAATGGTTGCTGTGGTCACAGCGGTTTAATCAAACTACCAACTAACGGAATTAAATAAATCTAATAACTCAATTTTTTTTTGGTAAAGGTCAATCACATATAAAAGAAAAAAGGGGTATAATACAGTATAGCGCATAGAGAAAACTCTACCGCATCACCGAGCTAACAGACTAGCTCTCCGACCTGCCAAACTAAACATATATCACTAAAAACTCAAATTAACATGCAAAACTAACACTTTGACCAAACTGTAAACAGAAAATAATTAATCAAACTGAATTCAGATAAAGGAAAACAGGCTTCTAGGCTCACGGATTCTCTCTGGGTTATCTGGGCAAACTACCGATTCCTGGCACTAATGGTTTTAACTGATGGTTTGTCAATCGGTTATAGGATGTCGAACAAAGTAAAGGTAGTCCTATTAAGTCACGCCTACAATTACCCCACCCCAATCTGTCCTTACTGGGTAAAGAAAAGGCAAGGTATACTTATGCCTAATCCCCTGAGTCTAGTCAATTCGATACCTATGTGGTCGCATGGATCTAGTTTGCCCAAACTCGCATTACTCTCTTAACGAATCCAATTCGGCCAATAGCATGTCCGGAAATTCGAATCATACGACCGCTACTCCAACACGTTCTAGCGCTATGCCCGTAGTACAACTAGATACTATTACTCGGTTTGATCAATCGCCAGTATCTCAAAGTGAAAGGGTTTCCTAAAGATCAAATTAGTCTGCCTAAACCTGCAAGAATAAAAATAACCCTCAACTGTGTAATCGGGAACAAACCCCAGGCAGTTAACTAAGCCCTATCAACCTCACGGTTCTATCTTAGCCCAAAGTTCCCCATCGATCCGTCCTTTGCCCAGACGCCCTGTATATTTAGCTACTTATACGGAAATAAATAAGACAAGAAATAAATTGGAAAACGGAACTGAAATTCATAACTACTGGAATTGAAATTGTTCGAACTAAAATAACAAAACAAAAAAACATTAACACATTAAAACGAATAAAATATCTCGGCCATGGTGGCTCCAATCTCTTCTCCGCTCTTCGGCGGCCGCTCCTTGCTCTCTCTACTTCGTGGTTCTCTCGGTCTTGCGTGGTGTCGAAGGTTTTAATTTTCGTCCATCTATCTCTCTTTAATAGGTGCTGATTATGGTTAAAAATCCCGGCTGCATGGGCCTCCTGGAATTAGGCGCCGCTATTTCCATAAGAAATCCGCTTTCCATATTTAAGTTCTGCTGCCTTTGACTTTGCCACATAGCGACTCTCTGCCCGGTACAAAGACTTCACTTTAGTTCCTTCTCTTCCCAGGTGGTGGTGGTGACTATTCCTCTCACTCCTCGACATATTTACTTTGCCCATAGTGGTGACTTTGCCTCCTTGGGTCAAACAGCTCAAGTCACTTTGCCTCGAATCCGCGCGTTTGCCCAAAGTGGACCATTCCTTTGCCTTTTCCGCACAATCTCCACCTGCTAACATGAATCCATGCATACTTTGCCCAAACACTCCATTGTGCCCTCCCAGACACACAAAATGACTCAAAGTGACTTAACAACGACTCTAAAAGGGCTCCAAGATGAGCAAATAAAATGGCTCATCAGACCGCACACACTTGAAGTACGCTTGTCCTCAAGCGTAAGGTATGACTTACCAGACTCAAGACCAAAGTAAAAAAGAAATCAAGGCTGGGGGGTAACAACGTAAGCAGAGACTCAAAGGACTTTAGCATGATTAGAGAATATAAATAGGCAAAGCAAGTACAAACAAATCAAAACTCAAGTTAGAGGCATAAAAATTCGGTCAAGATTCTGTACTAGGACTTGTGGTCACTCCCTCACAAGTGTATCTCTCTTTTTAGTGGATAGGTATAATGTACTTCATTTTCTGCTGTGTATCTACTTTGCCCAAATTTGACAGTTTGTTGATCAAGTTATTCTGACTAAGTGGGGGGTCTCATCATAGGGGCTTTTATTGGGTTGTAATGTAGACTCTTTGAGTGGATTTTGAGGAGTAGGCATTGTTTGGGCAGAGGGCTTTGATTTTTGTGTTTAGCCTTTCTCTACCTCTTTGCCCCTTCTTACGGGCCTTAGCACACAACCACTTATTGCTTTTCTTTTTTTTTTCCTCTCTTTTTCTTTATTCTGTTTTTATTTTTATTTTTTTGCTTTGTTTTTTTTTTTTTTTTGAACATCAATATCTCTACCCTCATTATCTGTCTGGTTGCCTTTGGGCATAGTGCCAGACTGGTATACAAGAAAATCAACAGGCTCAAAGGGGCTAGCAAGGGATTAATGTTATTTATTTGGTCAAAATGAAAGAAATGCCCTAATCATATAATAGCCCTCACTCAACAAAACTACTTATCACAACAAATAGGCAAAGTCAGGCATCATAAATATCACAGCAGACTCTCAAGAAAGAAACTTCAATCAATGTATGGCTCAAGTCTCACAGTTTGCCTAGTATAGTTCCATCGTCCCTTTAACTACGAAGTTTGAGTTGCTGTAAAAATAAAATGCTTTAAGTTAGCCCAAAGTATTCATACAATCATGCTTGACAACGACCAGACACATAGGTTTGCCCTTTCCCATTCCCCCCTCACACACTTTGCCTTGGCAAAGTGGGTGAAAGTAACAAGATCAGCAGGGCTTCCCTCGACCAAAAATCCAAACAACAACGAACATACTGAGTATGGTGAACCTCCTCACACACTTTGCCTGGGAAAAGTGTGTCAATGAAAAGATCACCCCATGACTCGAAGTGACTCAAAGAAAAGAAAAGAAAAGAAAAGAAAAGAAAAGAGACTATAGGGAGGGCAACTAAGGAGGAGGTAGATGCAAGGTAGAACCTGAATTAGGCATGGGCAAAATGGGACATTAATGTGTTCAGCATCTCCACGAGGCCTTTTTTCATGTTTTCTATTGCCTTAGGACTTTTCCCAGAATCAGTAGCGTGAGCACGACTGCCCAGACCTTGACTTCGTTCCAGGGGTCATCCTTGCAACTTTAGGGAGACCATCCATCTTCTAGCGTAGTCTGCAGTTTGACCAAGTAGCCGGTATTTCCACACCGCTGCCCTTTCGCCCTCCTTGACCTGCACATCAAGAACGAACAAACCCTTCCTCTCTCTTGGGTTGAGACAAGTCAAAGTTCTCTATCCGCAAAGAAGTTTTATTCCTAAATAAAATAAATCCTAAAATAAAAAGAAAATAAAACATACCAGGTTGCCTCCTGGTCAGCGCCTTAGTTATCGTCATGGGCATGACGTGATAGATGTTCACCATTCTTCATGATGGAAGGGCTTGAGCTTCTCCTCATTATGCCCATATGAGGCCTTCAGGCACTTGAGTAAGTCTGTGCAGTTGCTCATCGTCCATCCATGTAGAGTGCCTGGTAGTTTGCCCAAACCAATTGGTAGCACATTGGTCAGGGGCAACTTGCTCTCTTCCTTCGCACTAAGGTACTTCAAAGCATAGTGGTCAGTTGTGGTCTTACTACCCAATAGAAATGACCTGAAATTTTGGAGGGCAAAGACCACTGCTAGAAAATCCTTCACAAAATTCTTGACTGCCCCAGTATGCCCAAGGAATCTTCTCAGTTGCTTCACAATGCTTGGGTATGGAAACTTTGATATTATTTCTTCCGTTTTCGGGTTAAGCTTCCTTTGGGGCTCTTGTATGGGCACAACTTCTTCCTCAAACAAGATGTGACGCCTGCATATCGTTGGGCTAATACTTCTTATGACCGCCACTGGCAATCCTTCGCCCTTCTTGTTTTGCCCACGCATTACCGCAAGATTTTCTTCCTTTGGGCACGTCACAAATGCATCGACGCTTACGGGCAAAGTGTCAGTTTACCCTAGAAACATGTCCTTCAAATGCTCTGGAGGCATATTGGGTTCCATCATTGTTGGTTTATCAAGAGACGGTGTCATGACTGTCTCCTTTGGTGTTGACAGTTTGCCCAAACCGTCATTGTGATTTTCCAGGGACCCAAACTCTTGGGTTGTCCATTGTACCTCCTCTGTTTGAGCTTTGATTTTATCATTCATCATTCCTTGCTGGACGATAATGTCAGTTTGGTTATACACCCCACTTTGGATAGGTATTTCCTCAACGTCCTTCTTGATTTGGTCAATGTAGTGGACTTGTTCAATGTGTACGGAGTGCTTGGGCTTGTGTAAGTCAAAGGTAACCGTCTCTTCCTCAAGTTTACATGTCAGCCTCCCAGTTTGAAAATCAACATCAGTCTTGGTTGATTTCAAGAACGGTTTGCCCAGAATCATCACTGGCTCTTTATTCGATTTGCCGATATCCAGCACATAGAAATCGGCCGGGAAAATGAAGTTCTCCACTTTGACCAAAATGTCTTCCAGTATGCCCTCGGGGTAGAAATTTGATTCGTCGGGTAGCTGAATCACAGCCCTTGTGGATTTCAATTGTCGTATGCCCAAATCCTCATATATTTTCTTGGGCATGATGTTGATCGATGTGCCCAGATCCAACATGGTTTTTTCAATTTTCTTCCTACCAATGATGCAAGGAACGTGAAACATCCCTGGGTCTCCATACTCGGTCAGTCCATTGTTCTTTATGATCGATGACACACTCTCTCTGGCTTCAAATATTGCATCCCTTCGGTATTGGACTTTCTTTGTAGATAAATCCTTCAAGAACTTGGCACACCTGGGCATAGTGTTCAAAATGGTAAGAAGAGGAATATTGATTTCTACCTTCTTATAAAGTAGGATCATCTCATCTGCATCCTTCCTTTCATTGCTTCTAATCAATCTTCCCGGGAAGGGTAATCTGATCTTCAGTGATGGAGATTTGTCTCGCTTTGCCCTAAGTGCTGTCTCTTTTGCTCTTTGGTCATCTGCGGTGTGTCCCTGAGGCTGTTCTTTATGTTCTTCTCCAGATTCTTGATCCTTCTCTACTGGTCTAAGTACCTCAGGTGGACGTTTCTCGCTTTTAGCCTGAATCGCATACACTTGGGCCTTGTTCACTTCAGTTTGGGCAGGCAACTCCTCTGCTTTCTTTCCTACTTTGGCCACTGTCTGGGCAAGGTACGCCAACTGTGAATTAATGTCCTGGAGTTGCCCACATGTATCTACCTTGAACTTCTCACTCTCTTGCTGGGACTTCAAGCTCTCTTTGACCAAAGCCTGAACCATCTCGGACAGTAAATTAATGTGTAGAAATTGCCCACGTGCCTCAGCCTTGAACCTCTCATTCTCTTGTTGAGCCTTCAAATTCTCCCTAGCCATGGTACTGAATAGTTCCGCAAGTGAGGGTTCATTGCTTTGGTTTTGCTGAGGGTATTGCCCTTGGAATTGATGCTGATGGTTGTGCTGGGGGTATTGGTTCGCATACTGACCCTCCATTGGTTTGTTCCCGTACCTAAACTCTTCATGGTACCTCCATTCGGTGTTGTATACGTCTGAGTGGGGGTCAAAGTGATGTTTTCCCCAGCTTTGCCCATATCCGTTCACATGACCCATTGCATTTATTTTCTTGACGAAGAGTCTGGGGCATTGATCTGTACCGTGATCTTCATCCTTGCATATTTTACATGCCTTGACCATTTTATTTGACCTCGTTACCATATTTTCCATGAATTGCTCCATGGTACTACACAACCTGTCAATTTTGGTGTCTTCCGTTGTGGGCAAAGGCATACTCTGTTTGGGTAGATCACTTTTGTCTTCTCTCGAAGCCTCTGCCAACTCATTGAACAATCTGAATGCGTCATTTGGGCTCTTATTTAACACTGATCCTCCACATGCAACGTTGAGGAGTTTCCTCTACGTTGGGAAAAGTCCAGTCATGAAGTATTGGATAAGATCATGGTCCGGGATTTGATGTTGTGGGCATTTGACCAATATATGTTTGAACCTAGCCGAGTAGTCATGGAAGTTTTCATTATTCCACATCTTTATGTTGTAGATCTTCTTCCTCACCTCCTGAATCTTTGATATTGGGAAATATTTCTCAAGAAACTTATGTTGGAGTTGTGCCCAGGTGGTCACCTCTCCCTTGGGCAAAGTATAGAGCCACTCTCTTGCTCCGTCGGCCAAAGAGAATGGGAACGCCAAAAGTCTGATGTATTCGCCCAAAGGGGCTGCTCCTTGGATCGTTCCACAGGCTAGTTCAAAGTCTTGGATATGCCTTTGGGGATCCTCCCACGGCATGTCACTGAAATTGGGCAGAATTTGTAGGAAGTCGTGCTTCATCTCCCAGTTCTGATTGATCGTGGGCAAAGTGATACCTGAAGGTCTCAGATTCAGATTCGAAGGGAACATCATGTCCCTTAGTGTCTTGTTCGCCTCTCCCATCGTAGATTTTGAGGTTAGTACGGCGTAAACTCTTCTTGTCTCCTCTGCCCTGGCTCTTGTTGGGGAAGGATAGTTACTTTGGGCTGCACGTGCTATTTGCCCTGTTTTTTCTTCGTTCTGCCCTCCTTTGCCCTGTACGGTCAACCTGGAGGAAAAACAAAAAAATAACAAGTCAAATAGCACAGAAAACTAATTGCTGGAATATTGCCTCCCCAGCAACGGCGCCAATTTTGACGACGCGAAAACTTTGTCTTGGAAGCTAACGCGGTCAAAATAAATTTATATTCTGCCAAACTAAACACTAAGGAGTATAGTGATAAGTGTGGGGTCGATCCCACGAAGAAGCAATTGCAATAAGTGATCTCGGCTTGCCCAAATTGTTGTCACGGTTTTAAAAAGGTTTTTAATGGTTGTTGTGGTCATGGCGGTTTAATCAAACTACTAACTAACGGAATTAAATAAATCTAATAACTCAAATTAACATGCAGAACTAACACTTTGACCAAACTGTAAACAGAAAATAATTAATCAAACTGAATTCAGATAAAGGAAAACAGGCTTCTGGGCTCACGGCTTCTCTCTGGGTTATCTGGGCAAACTACCGATCCCTGGCACTAATGGTTTTAACTGATGGTTTGTCAATCGGTTATAGGATGTCGAACAAAGTAAAGGTAGTCCTATTAAGTCACGCCTACAATTAGCCCACCCCAATCCGTCCTTACTGGGTAAAGAAAAGGCAAGGTATACTTATGCTTAATCCCCTGAGTCTAGTCAATTCGATATCTATGTGGTCGCATGGATCTAGTTTGCTCAAACTCGCATTACTCTCTTGACGAACCCAATTCGGCCAATAGCATGTCCGGAAATCCGAATCATACGACCGCTACTCCAACACATTCTAGCGCTATGCCCGTAGTACAACTAGATACTATTACTCGGTTTGATCAATCGCCAGTATCTCAAAGTGAAAGGGTTTCCTAACGACCAAATTAGTCTGCCCAAACCTGCAAAAATAAAAATAACCCTCAACTGTGTAATCGGGAACAAACCCCAAGCAGTTAACTAAGCCCTATCAACCTCACGGTTCTATCTTAGCCCAAAGTTCCCCTTCGATCCGCCCTTTGCCCAGACGCCCTGTATATTTAGCTACTCATACGGAAATATATAAGACAAGAATTAAATTGGAAAACGGAACTGAAATTCATAACTACTGGAATTGAAATTGTTGAAACTAAAATAACAAAACGAAAAAACATTAACACATTAAAACGAAGAAAAGATCTCGGCCATGGTGGCTCCGATCTCTTCTCCGCTCTCCGGCGGCCGCTCCTTGCTCTCTCTACTTCGTGGTTCTCTCGGTCTTGCGTGGTGTCGAAGGTTTTAATTTTCGTCCATCTATTCTCTTTTATAGGTGCTGATTAGGGTTAAAAATCGCGGCTGCATGGGCCTCCTGGAATTAGGCGCCGCTATTTTCATAAGAAATCCGCTTTCCATATTTAAGTTCTGCTGCCTTTGACTTTGCCAGATAGCGACTCTCTTCCCGGTAAAAAGACTTCAGTTTAGTTCCTTCTCTTCCCAGGTGGTGGTGGTGACTATTCCTCTCACTCCTCGACATATTGACTTTGCCCATAGTGGTGACTTTGCCTCCTTGGGTCAAAGAACTCAAGTCACTTTGCCTCGAATCCGCGCGTTTGCCCAAAGTGGACCATTCCGTTGCCTTTTACGCACAATCTCCACCTGCTGACATGAATCCCTGCATACTTTGCCCAAACACTCTATGTGCCCTCCCAGACACACAAAACGACTCAAAGTGACTCAAAAACGACTCTAAAAGGGCTCCAAGATGAGCAAATAAAATGGCTCATCACCTTGCTTTAAAGGTTTCAACCTTTCTGTCAGATCCTCTCTTTCTCTTGTAGAACCATTTGCACCCAATTGGCTTTACGCCGTTTGGTGGTTTTACAAGATCCCAGACTTTATTAGAATCCATAGATTCTATTTCGGATTTCATTGATTTCTTCCAAGAAGGTGCATCTAAATCTTGTACCGCCTAATCATAGGTCTAGGGATCGATTTCATGTTTTCCAGGTCCAAAGTCCGAAGACTCACCCAGTACCATAAATCTGTCCGGTTGTCTAACAACCCTCCCACTACGTCGGCGTTCCGGTGTATTAACAGTGACAGTGTTAGGTGCAGGTTCTAGTGGTGTATCACTACTCGGTTCGGCTGTATCTAAGTCTTTATCGTTACCTCTCAACTCATCAAGCATTATGTCACTCTTGGGCTTGTGGTCCATGACATAGTCTTCCTCTAAGAACCGAGCGTTAGTACTTAGAACGATCTTCTGGTCCTTAGGACTATAGAACATGCCACCTTTAGGTCCTCTAGGATATCCTATAAACAATCGCACTTCAGTACGAGGTTCTAACTTATCGGCTCCCATTCTCAACACGTGCGCAGGGCACCCCCAGATCCGAACGTGTCTCAAGCTAGGCTTGCGCCCGCTCCATCGTTCCATAGGTGTTGTAGGGATTGTTTTAGATGGAACCAAGTTTAGAATGTGCGCCGCTGTTTCTAAGGCATATCCCCAGAACATAACAGGTAAGTCTGAGTAACTCATCATCGAACGTACCATTTCCATAAGAGTCTTATTCCTTCTTTTCGACACACCATTCTGCTTAGGAGAGTGTATGGTGATGTCATTTGGGAATCAATCCCATTCTCTGCCAAGTATACTTTGAATTCCCTAGACAGGTACTCGCCTCCGCGATCAGATTGCAGGCATTTTATGGATTTACCTTGAAGGTTCTCCACAAGAGCTTTGTACTCTTTGAACTTGTTAAAGCAGTCGCTCTTGCGGTGCATCCGATATACAAATCCATACCTTGAGTAATCATCAGTAAAGGTGATGAAGTACTCATACCCTCCTCTTGCCTGGGTAGACATAGGTCCGCATACATCAGAGTGAATCAAATCCAATACTTGCTCGGATCTACGTCCTTTGCCAGAAAAAGAACGCTTGGTCATTTTACCCTCCAAACAGGATTCGCAGGTTAGAAGGTCCTCTCCTTCAACACCACTGATTAAACCATCAGTTTTCAACCCTTGAATTCTATTCGAAATATTATGACCTAGCCTTAGATGCCACAAGTATAATTGATTCATCTTAGAAGGTTTCTTTCTCTTATTGGTGTTCGTGGATGTGTTATTAGTCTCAGTTAGTTGCATCGTGGTAGACTCAGGATTTAGCACATATAAATCATCCACCAATGTACCAGAACAGATAATTTCACTATTTCTTCTTATGACCATAGAGTGATCAAAAGAAATAGAATATCTATCCAAGACCCACTTAGAATATTCTAGATGATTTCCATAATGAAATAAGGAAATAAAATAATTAAGGACTCCTAAAATTTCCATATTAATTATTTTCTTAATCCATGAAATTTCCTAAGAATAAGAATAATCAATAAGGTAAATAAACTAATTCCAAATTAATTCTTTTCCTATTCCATGAGAGTTCCCAAAAATAGGAACACTCAAAATAGGAAAACCGAATTAATTAGGAAAGTGGATCTCTTGGAGACACGAAAACACTAGGGTCCCCGCGCCCCCTTCGACCGCCGCCTAGGAGGTGGCCGGCCAGCGTTGCCGGCGGTCCCTCCATGCTCGATCGATCCTCATGGATCGACCATGGGGTTGGTCGATCCTAGCCCTTACCCCTCTCTTTCGTCTCCTCCGTCACACGTCTTCTCCGGCGGTCGTTTCGGCATCGATCCAACACAAAATAAATTACAAATTTATTACTACACTATCCGGTATCGATTCTATACATGAAATTAACCCTATACAATTTCTGGAAAACATAGAACAATAATAATGAATCCTAAACCCTCGAATCTTTACTATTACAAGCATTCACCACACAAAACGAATCTCGACATGTCCGAGAGTTTAATAAAACCAACAAATCATGACATTAATTAAAACAAAATTAAATCTAGACATAATAGTCGGAAACCCTGCAAGGTAGAACAATTATATCGAAAATACCGCGAACGTAAACCACGCTCTGATACCAATTGCTGGAATTTGATATCCCGGAGTCGCCGGAATTGCGGAACATGACAACTCCAATATAAAACCCTTCGCCGAAGTTCACGCAAGCATGCCACGCGGACCGGGGCATGACCGGGAACACGATGTACCCGAAGGCACGCCGCGCCAGCCAAGCCCCCGCGAGCGGGGCTCAAGCGATCGATGATCGCGATCGATCATCACGATCGATGGGGCTGCTCAGCAGCCCCCGCGGCGAGTTCGGCGACTCGTCGCTGCTGGAGGGACCGGCCTGCCCAGCAGGCCACCGCGGGCGCAGCCCGCGGTCCGACGATCGATCATCAAGATCGATCGCATGCCCCGGCGTCCAGCCGAGGCGTTCACTCTTCGCGCGATCGATCCCCTCGAGGGATCATCCGATCGCCGCGGTCCGGCGGTCCTAGACCGCCACCGCGCGGTCGATCCTCGAGCCGGGGTTCGATTCTCGGATATTGGTTCGTCGGTATTTACGATAAATAACGATTAAAATTATAAAGGGGGTTTTACGATTGATACCTCGTTCTCGTTGTTCGGAAAAAAAGAACTTGATGACCTTGAAGTCTTCCCACGTATTACTTGCACTAGCTCGAACGTCGGGTTGGGCGAAGATCCTCCGAGCTCTATGGATCTCCTTCAACTCTCTAGAACTATCAACTATTGATATTCTTGTCTTAATAATTATGAAGGTCAAGTAGTGCTTTTATAGGCTACGTAGGAGACCTTAAGGAAGTAGAATATTGGGCTTCCAATAATAGTGATTAAATTGAGCCCAAACCCAAATCCATTAATCCTTACTATTATTAATTATATTTAACTCCGCTATATAAATATAATTGCACTCCCAATATTAAACCATATTATATCAAATAATATTCTTCCGGTTGTATTATTTATTCCGTATGTTTAAGATATAAATATCCATGAATAAATTATATTTATTGCTTAATAAATTTATTCATCTCTTATATCCGAGAATAGTACCACTCAACTTTATTATTATGCGGGAACAAATCCACTCGCGAGGTTTACATAATAATTGTTGGAAATTGACATCCCGGAGTCGTCGGTAAACGCGGAATAGACAACTCCGATCGAAATCCCGCCACCGGAAAATTCCCACGTCACCGGACGCGGGGAAGACGTCTGATCGATCACCGTCTACGGGTGAACCCGAGGCGATCGATCACGTCTTGGATGTGGCGTGGGGAGCTACTCAAAACAGCCCATTGGACGTGCCTTGAACCCTCGCCGGAATAGCCGAAGCCATCCCCGAAGGAACTCCCAATCGAGCCCTAGCCGCGGACGAGCCGCTGCTGCTCGATGGGGCGCGCACTCGTGTCATGCGAGTGCTAGGGTTGCAGACGTGTGACCCCGCACGTACCCAGCGACGCCCCGTGCACGACCCGCATGGCCACGCGGATCCGCTGTGGGAAATCCCGCCGCCCGCTGCTGCCAGCCGCACGAAGCGAGCGTCTGGTGCTCGCGCGACCGCGCGCGACATGGACCAGGCGGGCGCCTGGTCCCCAGGCGGGCGCTTGCCTCCCCAGCGAACTTGGTTCGCTCGATCCTTGCCGCCGGGTCGCTCCAGCCGCGGCGGTCCGGTGATGCTTGATCACCACCCTGATGGAGTAGTATACTTAATGTCTAGATTTGAGTATTCCGAACTCCTTGTACACTTTCATTTACCTATTAATAATGAACATTCGTTTGCTTTTAATTATTATTAATTAAATATATGCAAATCATAGTCCTGGATTATATACGTTGTAGTTAGAATGGTGTGTCGGGCCCACACAGAAGATCATACTATCGGTTACTCGTATTTAATCAAACAGTTGCTCACGACCTAGATGGACACGGACCAATCCATCGGTATAGTCGTTGTGTGAGAGAGAAAATAAT
>JACOMQ010006693.1:0-14919 GCA_014843705.1 Euphrasia arctica
ACAAGGCAAGATGATGGCTTCGGTAAAAATGCCGAATCCCTTTGCTGGATCTACATGAAACTCATCCCAAATTACAATCTCTTCAAGAAATTTTTCAGACTCGTCGTCATCAAAATGAGGAGGTCCATCGTAATGAATTGTTTCACTTTCATCCAAAAATATCATGTGAGGGTGTGTGAATGGGCAAACCTCATAACGTTGGCTGATCGCGCCACACACAGTGCAACGTACCATAGCCGAGGGCGGTGGGGACTCCACGCTGGAAGTGCGAAGCGACCCGAGGGGGCGATACGAGTCGGTGAGGACTACGAACGTCGACGGGGATGAGTGCGGTGGAGTCTGCTGGGGACGGGGACTTGCAGCATCGATGTCGCGCGCGTGTGCGGGGACGGGGCGACGTCGAGCTTCCGATAGTTTGTTGGCAAGGGTGAGGTGGAGCTCTTCAAGACCAACCGTAAGGGCTGTGACCTGGCATCTCAAGGCAGCGACGTCGGCATCACGACGAGCTTTGGCCTCAGCGGCGGGGTCAGAGATAACGGGGCGACGAGGAGGCATCGTGCCTGAATCTGATACCAAACTGACGTAGGGAAGCAAGAACAAACAAATTAATACTCGTTGATTCCGAAGAATGCCGAGATTAACCGATCAAAGATCGTTGATTCCTAAGAATACCGATAATCGATAAAACAAAGATACCAAACTGACGTAGCGGAAGCTTAATAAACAAGATTAATACTCGTTGATTCCGAAGAATGCCGAGATTAACCGATCAAAGATCGTTGATTCCTAAGAATACCGATAATCGATAAAACAAAGAGAAACTCTTTAATTCATATAAAAACCAACTGAGCGATATAATGTCATACGAAATATAAATAACTATGAAACCCTAAACATGTTGGGCTTTATTAAAAGATAATTGAATAACCTAATTAAATAATGGGCTTCCATATCCACATCAGTAGGTGTGGACTTTTATATTGTGTAATCTCGTCTCGTGATTCATATTTTGATGCAATTTGATTGGATGATGAGGTTTAGTTGTGTTGTTATTTTCAATTAAGGACTATATAATATACGGATTATGGAGTAATTAAAAGTATTCAGCTCCCAATACTTTGAATGAATTTAACCGAAATCAAGTGGTTCAACCATTAATTAGCCCCTATAGTATATTACAAAAATATTGACTCCCTAGTTTATCATTCATTAATTATTTTAAAAGTTTAAATCAAATATTGAACTAATTACTAATATTTACTCCTTCCAATCTTTTTTAATTGTCCTTCTATGATTTTCACAATTCTTAAAAAATATTTTTTTACTTAATATAACCCAATTTAATAATATTAATTTACTATTATTTATTTGACTTTATCTCTATATCTTTTTTTTTTATTTATATAATTAATGAGATAATGATTAATGAGGGGTATAAAAGATAAAAACAATTAGACAATTAAAAAAAAGATTCAAGAAAACACAAAACTTAATTAAAAAAAATAGGAAGGAGTATTAAATAATTGTTTTGAGATAATATTATATTATTAAGTACTTTAATTTAATTTATTTTTCTATGTATAACTCTAATTTCAATCAAATTCATGATTTGCAAATTTTGCATTCTCCCTTGTAAGTTCCAACACTCAATATTACTCCATCCATCAATATGCATCACACAATATTGCTGGTAAATTTAGGATCAAAACTATGATATCGAATCGTAGCAAAAACACACGATCTCGCCGATCAAAAACGACTTAGAGAGAGTTTATGGGATCACTTGAGCCGATCTTCCCATTTATTTACAGTATTCTTTTTAAAATTAATTAATACTCTAATCAATGATTATTCTTAAATAAACAATCTCATAAAAGAAATATCATAACATAACATGAATATAACATAACATAACATGAAGTCTCTCAATCAGCCGGAATCAATCAACAAATATCATTCTTTATATGTCGGAGCAAAACCGGGATAGTGACCTCGGGCGCGCTGAGATGCGGCAGATGCCCTTCGGTGCTCATCACCTCCACGATCGACTTCCCCCCGATGTTCTGATGAAGATACTCCCCTACCTCAACGGGCACGAAATTGTCCTTGGAGCTCTGGATGATGTGGCAAGGCACAGTCACTCGCGGTAACAATGGCCTCATGTCGAGCTCGGATAAGGTACGAGACAAGCTCAAAGATATGTCTGGTCGCATGTTGAACAGCGTTCGACTGAACTCTTGTAGGGCAACAAAGTCCAAGTCGCTGCCGATAGCCAACGACGGAAAGCCTGATATGTACGAATGATAGTTCGTTGTCATCGCAGCTATGAGCTGCTCCATATCTTTCGGATCGGCCCCTCCGTGGTAACCAACCGTGTTCGTAACCCTAATCGTGGAACAATTCAACGATAAAACAAAAACATTTAATATATATATCATTATTTTGAATGAATATATTCGACCCACTAACATAAAATTCAGTTAAGTTGTCTAACTTTCACATGGTATATATCACAGGAGAGCATGCTCAATATGCTCAATATCACGATCTTTGAATTATGATTCGATTTAAATATTATTGGTGTTAAATTCCAAATGGGGGTGTTCAAGTGCGGTCCCACGCCTAGCGCACACACGAGAGCGGGAGCTTGAATATGCACTAGAGAGCCTCATTCTAACTCAAAACCATATGGTACTAAGTAGGAGAACTCCCTAGGCTTATATCATAGACTCCCCTCTCACAATTATTCGATGTGGGACAACTCACAAGTGGCCTTCAACAATTGGTTTAACTGATTTTTGAAGGCTAAATATTAATTTAAGATAAAATTAATTTGTTGATAATTTTATATACTATTTTATTGAAAAGACATTATATATTGAATGAAAATTCTAAATCTCATTCCACATTGTAATGTTAAATGTAATAATTAGTTTTATAAAAGGTCGTATATATTAATTATTGAGAATATGAAGAGTCTCGATCAAAAGTGTTTTCAAATTTGAGTGAGTGAATAAACCTTGTAACAATCTAACAAGTACAATGAATTTAATTTGTAATAATATTAGTCTGTTTACCTCGGGGTAGAGCAAAGGATAATCAGTTTATGAAAGAAATCGGGACGGATAATGGAGGCGGCGAGAGCGGCCATGGCAGACATAGAGTGGCCGATGTGTACACATTTTTCGACATTGAATTCCTCCAATATGGCAAGCAAGTCGAGCGCGTAGCCTTCCACGGTTGAGTAGCGATCAAAATCGTAGTAATCCGGGTTGGTAGTGCCAGCGCCCATGTTGTCGTAGAGCAAGACTTTGTAGTTGTCGACGAGGTGTGGGACCAAGTACTTCCAAACGGATTGGTCTGTGCCGTAACCATGGCCTAGGACGACGGTGATCTCGCCGGAGCCCAGGATTCGGACGTTGTGAGCTGCTCCAACTGTGTTCATGTTTTTATTTCTGCATGAGTAATTAAAAAAGTTTTATTTATAGCCATATGATATTCTATTCTATTACAAGAGCACTTCAACTTGAGGGAATCAAATTAAATTACTAATGACTTGTTACTGAAACCAACTGAACTGAACTTACGTTATCTGGACTGAACTAAATTGAAGCGATCTGAATTCGTATTGATTTTTTTATAAAAATAATAATATTATAACACTAATTAGATTGTATATTTAAAATTATAGATTGAAATTAGTTTTATTTATTTTATTTTTATTTATTTTGAAAGGGACTTAATCGAGCTGAATTGAAGTGATCTGAACTGAACTAAAGTAAACTTAAGCGATGTGAACTGAACTGAAATGCACTGAAATTAAGTTCAAAAGAACATGTCTAACAAATTCAAAATTAAATGATTCTACATGATCCCCATTATAACTCTATTTTGAATAATTTTTTAGATCCACAAATTAATAGTATATATAGTACATGGATTAAAAAAGCTAATTGGTCAGCTTTGGTTGTTCATTTTGAGGCAATTTGATTGGATCAAAGATTAAAATTTTAATTAAGATTAAAATTATGCAGCTCCCGAGCAGTAGTTTCATGGCCGGATAGTGTTCACCAATTAACAAATTAAATAGTATGTTAGTGCTATATTTTCTGTTGACTCTTAAGTAAATTGAATCAATATGAACTAAATCAAATGAATATGAATTGAACTTAATTAAAATTAAATTTCAAAAATCAATTTACAAATGTTAAAAAAATAAAATCAACACAAAAGAAGTTAAATGAAAATTGAATGAAGTTACAGTGATCACACACACTAAATTTTTTTTCTTTTTAATTGAGTAAGAAAAAATATTCATTGATGTTTCATTATATATTTGTCAAAAATAAAAGAGAGGAATCATGAATGGGGCAACTCTAAGAGTAAAAATATTATAGATAGTACTCTACCTAATTTTTATATAGGGCAATTTACACGTACTAACTATCCTTTTCAATTTTAGAAATCAATGGATTGAATAAAAATAAAATCACACAACCATAAAATTGTTGAATTATTTTGTTTTTATGCATTTACTTTATTTCCTAATTCCTTGTTAGTGGAGTCATATGTTATGATGGAATCAAGAAGTTGTGTAGTGGAGTTCATGGAGTCTGTAGTGTTCAGTTAATTTGCATCTTTAAATAGGTCTTTTATTTAATGAAATTATAAGCTTCCATATCCTCCCTATGTACATCAGTTTTCATTTTCTATCATTGGTATCAGAACTTAATTTGTTAGTATTTTTGAATTAACTTTTTTTTGAATTAAAAGGAAATTAATTATACAACACATTCTTGCAAGTGTTAATGTATGAAAATAGGTTGTTGCAAGTGTCATCACAACAACCGTAGTGGAAAAGTTGATTCTGGTTAAGGAGAAAAAACAAAGATGAAAAAAAAAAAACGACTTTTATGATCGATATCACTAAATTACAGAGAGTTTATATTATGATCACTTGAGCAGATCTTCCCATCTGCAGTATTGTCCGCCAGCGAGCACACGATAGTATCTGTCTCTGCAGTAGACCGGTCGACCATCGGCAGCCTCTGCTGCCGCCGCCGCTAAATCATCATCGGAGATCACATCAGCCGGCAACCTCAACAGCTCCTCCTTCCTATAACAACACAACTTGTCTGTTTTATATACTATATGATCGATTAATCATAGTAATAATATTTGTTTTCTCCTAAGACCTTAAATTGAACTTTGTGTTGTTGTTGGCCTTTGAGACGTCTGAGATTCGAGTCGGGCCGTGGAAGAAATCCTGGACTGGCGAAGCGAAAGCGAACAACGAGGCCGATGCAACAAGAAGCGCTCCTGTCCCGACTAGAGTCTGTTTGAGCAATTTCACGACTGGTTTCACCTATACATAGACAACGCACACGCATTAATTTTCTTAGTTGCTAGTTATTCGATTTAGAAAGCGAGTTTCAATGTGTGTGTATGTACCTTGTACGAGCCGAGTAATCGATCACGGGCGAGAATCTGTGACGAACAAACCAAGTAATCGAAGCTAAGAGTTTATTTATATAAATAAAAATAAAAAAATATACAAATCGGGACTAACCTCCGGTGGTTTAACCCACATCTGTCCGTCATACCACCCGCTCTCTTCGTACGGCACCACTGCTGACAAAAGCCGATCACCAACATAGCTCCATCCCTGTTTAAACACGACACTAATTAGGATGATTTGAGTTGATATTTTGAAGTGTAGAACGTACCAAATAAATCCTTAGGACAATCAGCGAAACGAGAAACAGGGTTCCGATCCCAGCAGCTAAGACGAACCGCAAAGGATCCTGCACGGTCCGAATGCCATTAGTTTCGCATTGTTACAAAATATGTAAAAAAAAAAAAAATGAACTTAAAAAAAAAACCTTTGAAGGATTGAAACTTGCAGCTGCAATAGGTACTCCGAGGACAGTGAAAGTGACCAACCAAAGCCCGCCGAGCCGGAGGAAAAACGAGCCGGGCCCTAACTCGGCCCATGAGTACAGAGTATCATCTTTCAGAGATGAATATTCATTTACCTGCACTTCAACTCTTCAGTTTTGAGTGTTTTGTTTAAATTTTCTGGAGAGAGAGAGAGAGAGGAGTAACTTACGGGTCTCTGGTCGAAAGGCACCTCGAACTCGAGGCCAGGATCCCAGCTCTGGCCAGGTGCTCCTCCTCCTCCACCTTTGCCATCCATCTCATCTTTCAGGGACCTAACTGCAAATTTCCCATGTCCAAGCCTTCTTCTGTAATTACGAATAATTGAGCTGAAGCCGCTGCCGGTTACAGCCTTACCCTGTCTACTACAACTGTAATTAGGACCAGGGGCATTAATACAACAATACAGATTCAACCGAATCATTATCTTGTTTCTGAGGAAATAAAGTGTGAGTTTTTCTGTTTTCTTTAAATCCACAATTTCTATGGTGAGATTTTTTTTCCATTTTTTTTTATGCAATATTATCAGATTAATTGTGGTGGAGGGATGAAGTGGATGAATATGGTACACGTTAAAAGATGAGTCTGGTTTATTATGTACTACTACCTGTAATTTACACGAAACGCTCTGTGGTTAATGTATTGCGAAAATTAGTCGAAAAGAAAACACGCTTCTTTCTTACACGGTCAAAAAAATGCCTGGTTAGTAGTGTAAAAAAGATAGATTCTACTCGGTTTTACCAACCGGTGTCTCACTCAGGCAACCAATAAGAGTACAATAAAAAAGCCATTTATACGTCTTCTCCTCCTTGCTCGTGTGAGTGTATCTGTGCTTTTATTATAACCACATCGTCTTGATTCTCACAAATTTTGAAGGAAAGACAATTATCTGGAATGTCGATTGTACCTCCGATTTTTCCTCTTCATGCAGGCAGGTGGAGTCGTTATGTGCACTCTCTGTCTTCTTCTCAGGTAGTGGTATGTTTCCGACCTCAGAGGCTTCATTTGTAAAATGGAGCTTAGGTACATAAATGGTTTTGTATGGTCACAAGTGGTGTCGACTATGGTGGAGTTGCTTGCCCCATCTTTTGAGCAAATACATGCAGCCAGCAGCTGAGAACAACCCGAGGGCAGCAAAGAAGATGATAGTCGAATTCTCAATGCACTGATAGTAACCTCTCTGCAACAATCAACGATAATAACACACTTAATCTTCATAATAACCAACAATAGATTGACTATCTTTTTAATTACAAAAATGACTACTAAAACAATTTCATTCATTTTGTTCTATTTTCGACCAAATAGTCTTTTACCTTTTTCCCTTCCTCCAATTTCAACATGGCAACAAATTTTTAACCAAACGAAAAACAGCTACTAGACTATTTTAAGCAACACCTAAAACAACCTCTTCACAGAATCAGCATAAAAAGCACGATATATAATAGTTTATTAGTTTTCAAGTTATTTCTGATATGCGGTTGAGGGATATACCAGGACTAAACAAAACAAGATTCCTGCATTTGCTGGCATGAGAGAGAGGCTCATTATTCCTCCCCGGACTTCATTTGGCACATACCTACACAGCGTTTAGATGGATTAGAAGTGCAAGAAAATTGTAGAGGACTAATATCAGGGTTCCACCATAGTTCTATGGTACTCTATCCATATGCTTATATACCAATGACACTGGTGTTTAGTCTATACAAAACAATAAGTGATTAAATCACGGTTGTCTTTGAAAATACCAAGTATCCGTTTGAGGTTTATATATAAAAAAATTTATAACTTAACCCCTCAAATAGGTGCAGTAAAATCAAATGTCAGGGGAATATTTGTAATTTTAAAAAAGCAGGGTTTCGTTTGTGCAATCAAACTAAACCACAATGGGGTAATGCGTGTTAATATCCCATTAAGAGAAAAAAGGTAACAGGTTACATGGTTCTTAATCTGGCAAGAGAGGGCAAAACAATGCCAACACAAACGTGAAATAGGCAGAACAATGACACAAGCACTCCGATTTCCTGAAAAATTAAATATAAAGTATTAGATTGGAAGATTATACAATTAGTTTCCAACTGACGAGTAATTGAGAGTTTACTGCACACCCACCTGATAATCATAGGCAACAACCGACAAAGCAAGGCCCATTATAACAAAGGGGTATAACAGGTATTCCTCTATCCTCAGCACTAATCGTCCATGAAAAAACCACGGGAATGCAGTGCTACCAAGCATCTTTGAACCCAGAAAAGAAGGATATATCAACCCTAACAATACTGCTCTTCCATCAGCCTAGATAAACATAAGGCTAGGTCAAGCAAAACTTCAAAGAGCTTTTGACATATAGTACTGATAATGAAGATACAGAACGAAAACACAGAATAAATATCTAGTGTGACCCAAGGGATCCCTTAGGCCTTGAAATTCAAAATCTCTTCTTGCAAAATTTAGCAACAATTAAACTTCTGTATGTAGGCTGCACTAAGTCGAATAATGATTTTTTTCAAAAATATACAAAGCCTAAAATAATCAAAATAAAAGTGGTTGTTAGGTACTATGGCATATCTGGCAATTATGTAAATTTACCATAGTTAGATGCACCATAAATTTGGGAAAAAATGAGAGCATAAACTACAAACTGCATGTTGCACAAAAGGGCTATAACAAACTAAGGGTGAATACCACCAGAATAAAACTTCACCTCCATGGTTGGGGCCCAAAGAATCCAAAATGCCGCAAGAGAGAAGTGTACACACGCCTGGGCCCACGATAACAACCATATCCTCTTATCTAACAAATGGAAATATAATTACATTCACTAAAAGATATCCAGACTTCCAGATTCAGATACAAACCAATAGAGTTAATATGAATTACCACTTATAGCATGTCTATGCAATGAGTTGAGATAATCCCGGAAAGTTGCTGTTTCTGGAGAGTCTTTGCAACTACGAATCATATATATAATACCAACAACAGCAACAACCACAGCCCCATTCCAAGTAGATTTTATGTTTTTACTGTTCACATTACCATCAACCAGATAGTTTGCAACCACCTGGCTTCCGATAAAAGATGCAGACTCAAAGAAAGTCATCAGCCAAAACATATCATTTAGTGAGTCTTGTCTCTGACCGACCTGCATAAAAGTCGATATATATTTATATATACAGTAATATTCAACAGTGATACATTACGCACAAACATCAAGACTGACCTTATCATGCTCGATCACAATCCACGTCTCGAAACTGACGGAAAATATTGAAGATGCCAGAGAAAGCGCTATACTCATCAACCAAATAGTTGGAGTTCCAATAACAATCTTCGATATCGTCACGAGTAGATGCAGCGTGTAAAATAACAAGCACAACTTCTTATGACCTCTGCGGAAACAGAACCGTGGTTGAAACTAAAATCTTCATCTAATACTAACTTTTTTACAAAACCAGAAATAACAAAGATAGTGAAAGTTAACATTTTTTTCAACTATTTATGCATTTGCTCACATTAAATCAGAAAGAATTCCAAGAAAACTCCCAACAAACATCGAAACCGCGAATCCGACCGATAAATACGTAAGCATTTGCTCTTTAGTGAATCCAAAATAGGCCAACTCGTACTCTCCAAACACAGTCCATAACCCCTCCATCACTTTTACACACCAAAGAATGAAAAATGAAAAATGGGTCAGCCGAAAAAAAGACCTAGATTCAAAACACACGAAATTACAATTACAATGTGATGATTCAAGTTACCAGAGGCGAGGGCGTAGAGAGTCAGAAACTTGCGCTGAAAACGAGTGAAGGAAGCAGCCGGCGCGTGATCGACGACATTCGCGATCGACTTCGCGGGCAAGAAGAAGATTGAAAAGACGCAGGGGATGAATAAGCATATGAACAGCGCCTTGTTCGGCTCCCAGATTTCGGATTCAACCACAACTCCCATGGCTCAGCTCACTGGAAAAATGCAGAGATCTTTCCTGCTAATTTGTTCGCATCATCATCGTCGACACTTGAGAAATTGACATGATTTGGGGGAAATTTGAGCTTTTTTTTCAGGTACAAAGACGAAAGAGTGTGTGGCCGGGAACTTTTTGCTGGGAAATCAAATATGGGTTTAATTTAGGCCCAGTACAAATAGTTGTTTTGGCCCAAAAGTGGAGCCCAATTTAAACCCAAAAATTGAGTGATAGCTGTAGAGAATGGATCTCGTTCGTGCTCGTCGAAATAAAATATTACTCCTCCCGATCCTTTTTATTTATCATCTAACCTTTTACACAAATTTTAATAATAATTACTAGTATAATTTAATACTAATAATTATTTGATTTTATCCTTTAATATCTCTCATTCCTTTGTAAATTTATATAATAAAAGATAAAATTTAATAATTCCTAATTAATGAAAGCTTGAATAGTAAAAAAAAAATCAAAAGGACAAATGAATGGACAAAAAAACAAAAAAAATCAAAAGGACAAATGAATGGACAAAAAAACACAATATAACGTGAAAAAGATTAGAAGGAGTGCAATGTTTGACACGAGTGAGTATATTGAATATTGATTTATAACAAAATAATAAAGTTACTTAAAAAGTAATCAAATAAAAAAATTGGAGGGAGTACAATGTTTGATCGGAGAAGGTATAATGGGTATTGTGTCAGTAGTAAATGACCGTTAGCTCGAGCCTGAGTATGACAACCGACAATGGTATAAATTGCAAAATGGCAAAATGAAGCACTTGATCGAGAGTTTCGAAATATTAGAAGGAGTGCAATGTTTGACCCGAGTGAGTTTCACAATATAACGTAAAAAAGATTAGAAGGAGTGCAATGTTTGACCCGAGTGAGTATATTGAATATTGATTTATAACAAAATAATAAAGTTACTTAAAAAGTAATCAAATAAAAAAATTGGAGGGAGTACAATGTTTGATCGGAGAAGGTATAATGGGTATTGTGTCAGTAGTAAATGACCGTTAGCTCGAGCCTGAGTATGACAACCGACAATGGTATGAATTGCAAAATGGCAAAATGAAGCACTTGATCGAGAGTTTCGAAATAAACTGAAGGACTAAAAAAAGATGCGTTTAATAAAATTTTAAAAGGGAAGCAGTGAGGTTCCACACAATTACAAGGACATAAGTGGCAATTTCAACGATATCAAATGTGAAATCACTTGCCGGTGACATATTGATTGATGGAACCACATTGGAAAAGCTATTAGAGATATTGATAATTGGTCCAGATTCGATACAATATAATTTTATATTGAAGATAGTTGAATAATAATTATTTTACATTTAATATGCAAATTATAAATTACTTACTAACCGTTAATTAATTATCGACCCTCTACCGGCCTTTTGAGAATCGAAATCATCTGCATGGCTCGTGCGACCGTTGAAACCTCTTCCCAGCTACTTCCACCCTAGGCTGAATCATTTCAAAATAAACTGAAGGGCTCAAAGTTAATAGATCCAGTATAGAAGAAGATGCGTTTAACAAAATTTTAAAAAGAAAGCAATGAGGTTTCACACCATCTACAAGGACATAAGTTGTTATTTCAATGATATCAAATGTGAAATAACTTTGCGGTGACACATTGGAAAATCTATTAGAGATATTGATAATTTGGTCTGGATCATAAAATATAATTTTATATTAAAGATAGTTGAATAATAATTATTTTACATTTAATATGCATATTCAATATATTAAAGTAAGTCATATATGGAGCACAAAAAAACTATATGGAGCACAAAAATAAGCATTCTTTGTGAATAATAAGTCACAATACAAGTATAGCTATATGCTTTTGCAGAAATTTTGTCTCTATTTTTTTTTAATATTATATGCTTTGTATCATTTTTTTCAGGGTATAGTAGGTTTTATTTTTATAATCAATTTTATTTTTGTATTTATTTATTCGTTTAATAATTTGTTTGATTTTGCAAATTTATGTAAGTTTTTTTTTTATCTTTTCGCTGTCTAATATTTTTTAATAAATACCTTATTATTAATTAAAAATCATTTTAATGATTTTTTATAATGCTATGTTTTTTATATATTTTTTTGTGCAAATTTGTTTTTTTTAAAGTAAATATTTTTTGTTTAGTTATTCTTTATATATATATATTTTGCCAAATATTTTATTCTAACTTTGCTAAATAGAAGTTATAGAAATGATTATAAGTGGTTTTGCAAATTTAATTTTTTTACATCATTAATTATTATTTTTAATGATTTAATTGTAAGTTTTCTTTATTTTTTTTAATAATTTTATATGTTAGGCATGATTTTCATTTTTTTTTTTTGTTTTTTAAAGTATAATTTACCAATTTAATAACCGTATTATTATTTTTAAAAAGTTCTAATTTTAATGATTTAACAAATTCAATATAAATCATGATTTTTTTTAATTTATATAACTCGATAAAAATATATTAATTTAAAATTAAGACTTGAATTAGTAAAAAATGCTTAGAAGGATAAAAAAATAAAAAAAATAATAATCAAACAATAATATTTAAATTAAAATTAGTAAAAGAATGCTTAGTTTCTCCAAAAAAAATACAAAAAACAATTTTCATAAAATTAACCGTACAAATGAAAAAAATACAAAAAACAATTTTCATAAAATTAAACGTACAATTCTAGAAAATACGAAATGAAAAAAATAAAAAATAAACAATACTTACATAAAATAAAATGAAAAAAAAATAATAAACAATACTTACATAAAACTCTGCAAAAAAAATTGTAAGAATAAATATATTAATATTTATAAAATAAATACAAAAATTAAGAACATTAAAAAAATTGAAATATAATCTTAGAGAATGAGTGAAGATGGCATAACATATTTTGAATTATGCATTAAAATAATATTAATAGTAGATAATATCAAAATTATATAGTGGCATAAAATAATATCAAAATTATTTAGAGACTTAAAATAAATAGTTGATTTAAAAGTTTTTGATATGGTTGCACGAATCATAATAAAAATTAGTTTTAAACAATATATAAACTCAAAAATAAAAAAATAATAAAAATTTTTAAAAATAACTCATTAATCTTGTGAGATTGAGTTGTAATAAGCAACTTGAATTTATTAGAAAATAAATTTATCAAATATTTTTGCAAGAATTTAAAATGGAAAAAGTTTTCAAATGGAAGATAAAAGAACTCATTAGCAAAAACAATCTTAAAAAAACAGTAGGAGTATAAGAAATTATTAAAATTATTTTTAATTAATAATAATATTTATTAAAAATTAAACAGTACTTGAAAAAAAACAAATTATACGATAACAAATTTAATGTAAAAAAACAGTAAAAGTATGAGAAATCATTAAAATTATTTTTAATTAATAAAATATTTATTAAAAATTAAACTTACAAACTTAAAAAAAATTATACAATAACAAATTAAACGTACAAACCTAAAAAAAATATTTTTAATTAATAATAATATTTATTAAAAATTAAACATACAAACCTAAAAAAACAAATTATAATAAAATATAATAAAATAAAAACGTACTAAACATAAACGAATAATATAATATTATAAAAAAACAAAGATAAAAATGATTTACAAAACAAAATGAATTTATTCATATGAAAAAAAAATCAATTAAATATATAATTAGAAGTAATTTTTATATCTAGAAATTAAAAATATAATAATATTGTAAATTTCAATTGGGTGATGGATTGACTTGTTTAATAAATTATTGTAATAATAATATTTTCGCTTTAAAATATTATTATATTTTTAATTTTTTACATGACAAACCTTTCACAGTATTAACACAGTTTTATATCTATTTTTTTCAAAAATTATTTAAATATAAAAAAAAAAACTTTAATTTATGTACAAATCAAAGTATGAATATAATTTATTTATTTATTTAATTATTTTTTTTAATAAGGAGGATTGACGAGAAACTCCACCCCACTCTCGATTGGAGATCCCTCGATCGATTAAGATGTAAATCGAGGGATGTGCCCGAATAGCAGACACCTGTGCGAGAGTATGAATATAATTTATTACCATCAAGAAGAGAGAGTATGGACCATCAAGAAGAGTCAACTAACTTGAATTCAAAATAATAATTTAAAAAAAATTATAAGTACAAAATTTAAAAATTAAAATCAATCCTCCGTCAATATACACTACGCGTATTCATATATGAGTTCTCTGAAATTGCTGCTGCGTCTTGAATAGACTTACTGTGCCTTCACCACCCTGTGGCAGAGTGAAATTTCAATCAGTTTTTTTGTCATGCTACCCTTCAAGTTTGACATAATTATCAAAACCCCTAACTTTTGAACCCATATAAAAAAGAAAATAAAAAACCTACCACACATTTCTCTATTCATCAATAATACCACACTTTTTGTATCAAAAAAAGTGTGCCTATTGTTACATTCCACCACCCCTTTTAGGGGGTCACTTCGTAATTAGATCAAAACAAGATGGAATTCATGTCTACCTTCTTCCAGCCAGGTACTGCCTCCGAGAGAATGTCGATATACTTCTCCATCGCCGCCTCTCGACTCATGTTGCCAAGTTTCCGCCACGCATTCCTGTTGTACAAAAGGCCTCAAGGTAATGAATATTTCTGAACTGACCGGGGTTGATTTGTAATTAAGCTAAAACCTTGGGGCGTTTTTTGTAATTATCACCAAACAACACAAACACAAACACAAACACAAACACAAACACAAGAAGCATAAATAAGTAAATACTGTAACACACACTACCAGTTTTAAGCCTCAGGGGCATTTTCGTAATTAACCCTCACAAAACTAATCAAGAAAAAGAGAGAAGTTGGTGATGACTACCATTTTGAATGGGCCGAAAGCTTGAACGCCACGGGCCGAGAACGGCAGCAGGGCCCGAGAAGGGCAATTTGGGAAAGCCCGTATAATTTCAGCTTCAAATCTCGATCAATTTGATCGCGTTCGG
>JACOMQ010006694.1:1194-14919 GCA_014843705.1 Euphrasia arctica
AGTGCGTGTGCGGTGCGGTTTCGGCGGGGGGGGGGGTTGGGTGGGTGGGGGGGGGGGGGGGGGGGGGGGGGGGGGGGGGGGGGGGGGGGGGGGGGGGGGGGGGGGGGGGGGGGGGGGGATGACTCGTGTGTGCTATGTGGTGGGGAGAGCGCGAAAACACACTCTCATATTTTCTTTGAGTGCCCCTTCCGGAGACTAAAGGTGGAGGTAGGATTTCTATGACCACGTGGTAGTTGGCATAGTGATGTATTACGGACTTCTAGTCGATGGCGTGGAAAGAACTTGATATCTTGGGCGTGGACTTCTCGTTGCTCTGATTTATTTCATTTGGCTCGAGAGGAACACGAGGATTCATGAGCTAGCCTCGTTCGGTGTCGCCTGCAGTGGTGGCATCTCAGAGTCTCAGGCGATTTCTATCATACACGAGAGAATTCGCTCGTTACGACTTCCAGATTCTCTTCAAGCACGTGCACTGAAGAGGCTATGACATATAGCCTGGTGATTGTGGTTGTATTCATTAGTGCTATATGTTTACTTGGTTGGTTGGAGAGCTAGTCTGTTAGCTCGGTGATGCGATGTGACGTTCATTTCCTATGCGCTGTACTGTATCATATTTTTATCTTTTCTATTTGATTGAGCTTTACCAAGAAAAAAAAACCTTGTACGTACATAGAAAACTTTTTTTATCATAAAATAAAGTAGTCTTTATAATTTATTTTTGGAAAAGAAAACAGTTTTTCAATTTAGTCCACATAAGAACTATACATAAACTAGAAAATTGGGGGACATAAAATGACTAGGCACCATTTGATTAAATTTGATTCACCAATTGTATACAAAAATTCACATATTGTTGTCACTTGTCATGCCACTCTTGAACAATATTAAAAGAAAATATAAGTATCGAGAATTTAACCGTATAGAATTCACTCACACCTTCCAAAATTTTGGTTTTTCACCATCATTTACTTTCAATTCCTCCTAAATGGACAAGAACTCTAATTCCCAAATTCGAAGAACCTTAATTTTGAAATTCAGCTAATATTGTGCTTAATTATTCTCCAACCTCACTTTAGTATTGTTCTAATCACCAAAATGAAAGACAAGATGAACGAGCAAAAGAAGTTAAGAATAATTACGTTGTTATTCAATGAATATGCTAATACAACCTATTCTATTTATACAATAATAGAATATTACTTGCCTAAGACTAAGCCTACAATTAAGGCTACAAAATATACACATAATAAAAAAAGATAAGATATATTTACATAATATTTCTCAATACTCCCCCTCAAGTTGAAGCACTTGGCAAGCTAATGCCCAACTTGGAACGCAGACATTGAAAATCTTCTCCTCCTAATGATTTCGTAAAGATATCCGCCAATTGATCTTACTTCGTATATAAGCAGTTGAAATGGTTTTATTGAAAATGTGATGCAGCACAAAATGGCAATCGACTTCAATATGCTTGATGCGATCATGGTGATGGATTTGTATACTTAATGTCTAGATAACTCCCGATCCATTGCCACTGATCTATTTAATTAAATAAACAATTATTTGCGTTTAATTATTTGTAATTAAATATATGTAAATTATAGTCCTAGATTATATACCTTGTAGTTAGTATGGTGTGCGACGTCACACGGAAGATCATATTATCGGTTACTCGTATATAATCGAACAGTTGCTCACGACCTAGATGGACAAGGACCAATCCATCGGTATAGTCATTGTATGAGAGAGAAAATAATTTGTCTTAATTATTTTATCATACTTGTACACTTGGTGTATTGGGCGGATCACTTGAGATTTATCGATTAGGCTTGCCTTTGATAATCGATTTAAATCTCAGTATATTTTATTCTTAATCCCTGATATTATTGCGGCTGTGTGCATTTAATATTAGTGACTTTGATTTTCCAAAGGAATTGACTGATTAGTATAACCGGTCAATTACCGGTAAAGTTGGGTCACAGTATTTTATTTATGACATGCCGTGAATTTTTTACGGGAAAGTGTGTCCCGATAATGGTTGATAATGTCCCCGAGATGAGTTCATAAGGAATTATTATGTAAACCCTGCAGGTGGATTTGTTCCGCATAATAATTAAAGTTGAATGGTGCTAGTCTCGGATAAAAGAGATGAATAAATTAATTTGCAATAAATATAATTTATTCATGGACATTTTTATCTTAAACGCACGGAATAAATAATACTACCGGAGAAATAATATTATTTGATATAATATGATATAATATTGGGAGTGCAATTATATTTATATAGTGGAAAATAAATATAATTAATAGATTAATTAATAGACTTGGGCTTGGGCTCAATTTAATTAATTCGATTGGAAGCTCAATATTCCACCTCCTTTAGATCCCCTACGTAGCCTATAAAAGCACTACATGGTCTTCCCTATTCTCATAACTTGAAGATCACAATTCTAGAGAGAGAAAGGAGAGAAGGAGATCCATAGAGTTTGGAGGATCGTCGCCCACACGACGTTCGAACGAAGTGCAAGGAATACGTGAGAAGATTCAAAGGTCTTTGAATATCTCGTTTCTCCGCGCAACGAGAACAAAGGTAAAATCATGAAAACCCCCTCGATGATTTTAATTTTTTTATTCGCGTATATACATAAACCAAGATTCGAGGGATGAACCCGGGGATGGGGATCGACCTCGCGGTGGTGATCGAAGATCACCGGACCGCGGGAGGTCGGGAGATCCCCGCCGAGATCACACGAGAACCCTCGGCTGGACGTCGAGGGTGGCGATCGATGCCCTAGGGCTCGATCGCCGGTGCACACGGAAGAAGCCTCGGCTGGACGTCGGGGCATGCGATCGAGATGGGCTCGATCTCTGGGCAGCCGCGTGGCTGGCCCGATCGCAATCCGCTGGGCGGACCGCTCCTCTCCATGAGCGGTGGCGGTGAGTCGCCGGACTCACCGCCGGGGGCTGCTACGAGCAGCCCCGGGGGATGCACGATGCATCCCCGACGATCACCGCGTGTGATCGCGAGCCCCTCGCGGGGCTCGGCTAGGGCACGCGTGGGGTTCTCCCCGCGTGGTGCTTTCGGTCGAGCCCAGTTACGCGTACGGTGGTTCGCGGTGGTTTCCGGCGAAGGGATTTTGATCGGGGTCATGTTTCCGCAATTTCGTTGATCCCGGGATATCGATTTCCAACACATGGAAGACGGGATTTTTAGCGATATGAAGGGCAGCCGTGTTATCACAAAAAATCTCAATGGGAGTATCATGGACAATACCAAGAGAGCTTAGAATAGATTTTAGCCAAATAACTTCACTGGTCACTGCTCCCATGACACGGTATTCTGCTTCCGCACTGGACTTGGCAACAGTTGTTTGCTTTTTAGCTTTCCACGAAATCGGCGAATGTCCCAATGTAACAAAATATCCGGTCAAGGACTTCCTAGTCAATGGGCATCGTGCATAATCTGAATTCGAATAACCACGTAGCAATAAATCATTGTCTCGCCTAATCACAATGCCCTTTCCCGGACTTCCTTTGATGTATCGAATAGCCTTTAGAACCGCATCCATATGCTCTCTTCTTGGGGCATGCACAAATTGACTTAGGATGTGAATCGCATACACCAAGTCTGGTCTAGTAATCGTCAAGTAAATGAGACGACCAACTAATCGTCGATACACCATTGGATCATGGAGCAATTCACCCTCGGCCAAGGCTAGAGAATGGTTCGGCTGCATTGGCAGTTCGGTTGGCTTAGCTTCTTCCAAACCCGCCTCCTTTATAATTTCTATAGCATACTTTCTTTGGCTAAGGAAGAGCCCTTTCGAACTACTTGCAACTTCAATTCCGAGAAAAAACTTTAGGCGGCCAAGGTCTTTAATTTCAAAACTTTTGTCAAGAAAAGACTTGAGACGTGTGCTAGCCTCTTCACTATCACTCACAATTATCATATCATCGACGTAAATCAAAATTCCAATGAAAACGCCATCTTTATTGTAAGTGAATAATGAATAGTCCGCCAAAGATTGAATGAACCCATACCTTGTCAACGAGTTGGTTAATTTAGCATACCAATTCCGCGATGCTTGTTTGAGTCCATATAGGGATTTTTGTAATTTGCAAACTTTAGTCGATCTTCCTGTTTCAAAGCCCGGTGGCAACCTCATGTAAACTTCCTCCTCCAAATCTCCGTGAAGGAAAGCGTTATTGACATCTAACTGTGTGATGGTCCACCCCTTCGAAACAGCTACAGAAAGCAAGCAACGCACACTCTTCATTTTTTGCAACGGGTGCAAAAGTCTCATGGTAATCTATCCCTTCAACCTGCGGGTATCCTTGCGCAACAAGTCTGGATTTGTATCTTTCAATGGACCCGTCCGCCTTGTACTTCACCTTGTAAACCCATCGACATCCGATTGGTTTCTTACCCTTTGGGAGGTCAACTACTTGCCATGTCCCATTAGCTTCAAGAGCATCAAACTCTTTTCCCATAGCTTCCTGCCATTCTTTAACTTTGGACGCCTCATTGTAATTCCTTGGTTCTCGTATTGCATCCACTTTCGCCAAAAAACTCCTGTAATTATCAGAAAAATAATTGGTGGTAACATAATTGACCAAAGGATAACGAGTACCTCTCTTTGTGGATGTCGATTGTGATGAGTGAGCAACAACAGTGGGGTCTATGAGGCGCATCGATTTACAGTAGTAATCTTTCTTCCAGTAAGGATCAAATTTTTGGCGCGCAGCTTTTCCTTCTGCCTCGGGTACAGTACCAGCAACATCAGTACCTCTTTCTGGTGTATCTGAACCATTATTTGACTCAACTTCTGATTCTTGCCTAACCCCATACAGACCAACTATATTTTCATTCTCAAGTTGTGTTGTTTCCTCAATATTGATGGCATCATCACGCACTTCTTCAATAAAATCATCCACTAAGAAAGGCATTTCAGGCGTATGACTGACATGGGAGTCTTTCGTGGCTTCCCCAGTAGCAAAATGAAAAACGTGTTCATAAAAAATAACATCTCTCGACTCAAAAATTTGTTTGTTTTTCAAGTCATAAACTCGCCACCCCTTTTTGCTACTCGGGTATCCTACGAAAATGCATTTTTACCTCTCTCGTGAAATTTATCTTTCGGCCTATCTTTATTATGGGCATAACAAACACTTCCAAAAACCCGAATATTATCAAAACATGGTCGTTTCCCATACAAGATTTCAAAAGGAGTTAGCCCATCAAGAATACGAGTAGGTGTTCTATTTATCAAATACGCAGCGGTTAAAACGCATTCTCCCCAAAAATCGATGGGCAAGTTTCCTTGAAAACGAAGAGCTCTAGCTTTCTCTAAGATGTGTCTATGTTTCCGTTCCACCCTACCATTTTGTTGCGGGGTTTCGACTTGGCTAGTTTGGAACAACATACCATGGTCATTATAAAAGGATTTCATAGTATTTGACAAAAATTCCGTTCCATTATCACTTTGAACTACTTTGACACCTTTATTAAATTGTGTCTTGGTCATTTTGCAAAAATTTATCAAGAGATCACTGACCTCTCCCTTGTCACGCATCAATTTTACCCAAACAAACCTACTTTTGTCATCAACAATAGTGAGAAAGTACTGTGCTCCGGACAAACTTTTGGTGTGATACGGTCCCCAAATGTCACAATGTATAAGAGCAAATAAATTCGTACTCCTCTTATTATTTGATTTAAAAACATAACGAGTTTGTTTGGCCCGACAACACGGGTCACAAATATTGCTAGAATTCCAAGACAAATTAAAACCGACTAAGTCTGAGAAAAGAGGTAAAATACTGCTAGATGGGTGTCCAAGACGTTTGTGCCACAAGCTCGAATTCACTCAATTGACGTTTGCTTGTGCCGCCATATTTCTTCGTTCGCCCTTGAAATAATAGACCCCATCATTGTGCTCACCCCTCCCAATCTTCATCCTCGTAGATTGGTCCTGTATAACACAATGGTTAGTATAAAAAGTTACAACACAATTATTTTATGTAATTAATTGTTTTATTGAAATCAAGTCACAAGTTAATATCGGGACGTAACGGACATCTTTTAGTATAAAATTATCACTTAATGTCACTTTGCCATGTTCTTCTGTCACAATTTGTGACCCATCAGGAAGACTGACTGTCGACTTCACACCACGCCAAATATCGTATAGCAAATCTCGTCTACCTGTCATATGATGCGAGCATCCGCTATCGAGTAACCAATGGCCACCATTATTTGTAATCATACCTGCTTTTGAGGAAGTACCTTCACTTTTACTACCAAGTAGTGAACGCAATTGTGCCATCTCGGCTGGTGTGAACCCTTGCTTTCCATCGTCATTGGTCGTGGTGGCAGCATTAGCATGCTGGTTCGATGCTCCTCTGCCTCTGCCACGGCCTCTCCCACGGCCTCTGCCGTGACCAGTGGTACCATGTTTCACCCAACACTTATCCTCGGTATGCCATAATTTCTTGCAATGAGTGCAACGAATGATCCCCGCTGCATCTTCATCCTTACTCGAATCAGAAACACGAGCAATTCCACTCGTCACTTGTGTTGCCATGGATGCTTCCGTGGTTTCTTCCTTAATTTTAGTCACATGTCGATGACGCTCTTCACGTAGAACTAGGGCATATACCCTACTCAAAGAAGCAATTTCATCCTCCATCAACAAATTGGTTCTAACCTGTCCATAAATTTTCGTGTCGAGCCCCATAAAAAACTGGTGTACTTTCTCTTCCTCTCGATCTTTAACTATTGCAGCAGCCGTGCCACAAGTACACTTTGGTATCTTTGTGTAGTTTCCTAGTCCATCCCATATTGCCTTTAGTTGAGTATAATACTCGACTACAGATTGATTTTTCCCTTGCTTGCACTCGGTTAAATCGGCTTTAAGTTGATGAACTCGAGGCGCGTTTACGGTGGAATATCGATCCCGTAATTTCTGCCATATCTCAACAACAGTTTCAGAAAAAGTAATGCTAGGATGAAGCTTCGAATTAATTGAATTTCGCAACCATGCTTTAATCATTGCGTTGCATTGTCGCTAAGCAACGACCTCCATGGTCTCTTCCGCACCTTCCACCACGACTGGCCTCTTCACGGTACCCTCGATGAAACCTAATTTATTTTTAGCATCGAGACCGTTCCTCACCGCATCTGCTCATAGTTGATAATTATCTCCGTCAAAAATAATTTGTGATAGAGATAGATTAGGGCTTTCTCCTGGGTGTAAATAGAGAGGCGAAGAAGGGGGTATGTGCTCTGTTTTTGAAGTTTGTTTACTTCCTGACTCACCCATCATCTTGTCAAAATATGCGTGTTGAAAAAAAAAATTAGCAAAGATCCAGAATCAATGCTCTAATACCATAAAAGACAAGATGAACGAAGCAAAAAAAGTTGAAAATAATTACATTGTTATTCAATGAATATGCTAATACAACCTATTATATTTATACAATAATAGAATATTTACTTGCCTAAAACTAACTAAGCCTATAATTAAGACTACAAAATATACACATAATAAAAAAAGATAAGATATATTTACATAATATTTCTCAATACAAAATAAAATAAAAACTGTAAGTCTAACTACAAAGTAAAAACTGATTGCATTGATAACGATTGAATGTGTTAGCCAATCAAAATTTGTCAAGTGGTGTCCAATCATTTTATGTCGTGGAATTCCTCAAAAAAAAACAAAAAAAAAACACGTGAATAGCGCGTGGTTAATTTCCGGTCAAGATAGAATTTTCTGTAAAAAAAAAACAGTTTAACTGACATTGCTTTTTAATTTATTTGAAATTAAATTGTAAAAAAATATTTTTGTAAAACATAGATTCTTTATAGCCCTAAGAAGGTTTTTAAATAAATCCATGAGTCAAATAGTACAAAACGTGGAATCAAACCAATTTACAAGATATTTGTGATATTATTTTTAATTAATTTGTAGCAAAATATGTCATTAACCACCTCAGTTATAAAGCATTTTTTAGTGATTGGTATAATGATATTATATGATAATGTGTTAGTAAAATAGTGTGTACCTAATTTTTTATTTGAAATTATCAAAAAAGAGTGTGTGATTAGTTGACTCATTCATGCAGTCATAGTGTGTATTACTGATGTATTTTTTCCTTTTTAAAGTAGTAGAATTTATTGAGAATAATAATAATAATAATAATAATAATAATAATAATAATAATAATAATAATAATAATAATAATAATAATAATAATAATAATAACAACTCATCATCCTATGATTTTTTACTAAATACGGAGTACATTAATTATGATATTTCCAAATATATACAATACAAACCTATCTGTCTTCATAGCTCCATTTTCACCTAACTGGAGTGTAGAGATGCTATGCAAAAAATAAAAAATAAAAATCTTAATTGTAATTCGGAGAAACCTCGGGGTAGTTTTTCGATATATGGTAGGTAGTTTACCTGAATTTGGTGGAGAGTCGTAACTTAAAAGAGAGTTATCAGGAGTGATCAAGTTAGGGGTGTCTTCTTCTCTGCCGCAGGATGCCTGATGAATCTCGTTCAAATGAAACGGCTGCTGCTGGTGTTGATGTTGTTTGTACCCATTTATTTGTCCATCTGCCCAGACATATGGAGCGAACATGCTCGGGTAGCTATCATCAATCGGGCATCCACTCTACAAGAGAATCAGAATGTGTAAAGATAAAACAATTAAAATTGTTGGCACGTTTGTTATTTCTACGATTTGATTTCAAAATAAAAATTCCATACTTCTGCAGCGATGAAGGCATCGAGGTTAAAATCAACTCTTGTGTTTACTGCAGCAAGTCTCATTGACAAAAACTGTATATAATAGTAAAATTTTCCATCAGCCAAATGAAAGATATGCAGTATATGAATAACATAACATTAAAAAAAAAAGGTCAAAAAGAAGAAGAAAATAAAATCTCCCACCTTTTAGGGTATAAATCATTCGATGTAGATGATTAAGGGTAGCTGTAATCTGAATTGTAGTTTACACATATTTAGATTTCTTAATCTTGCAGAAATTCTATTTTTGCGACTTCAACATCCAAAAAGTACAAGTGGATACAGAGCAAGTACTTCACTATCTTCTATTTCGTGCAATAAAAGTTTCCAGTTTTTTGTGGGCTTTAATCTTTGCAAGGTTTATGATAGCCGGATACAAGTATTTCGAGATAAAACGATATCTCATTTCTTAAGTGGAACTCCTTATTCTATCACTATTACTACAATCTACTCAAAATTTAGGCCCAGTGCAGATAAAACTATTACTGAATTCTAGAATTACACAAAAGAGGAGGGTTTGTTGTCAGACCTCCACTTGACGTTGAAGTGCTTGCACATGATTTATTATCTCATCCAGCACCATTGCAGTACCTGAAATCTGTAGGGGAAAACAATCATTACATATACACGTTCCCAATAATTAATGTCTTCGTCAGGAAAAAATCGCTTAGAGAGAAAGAGGGATAATGGATTTACTGTGGAGTTTAAATATTAATTGAAGACTAGCACCTTCGAAACTCTTTACATAAATAATTTTGCGAGCTGAGTATTCTCTCAAAGTTTATTCTTTCGATTCTTGTCCTGGTAATTTACGGTTTATTATGCCTTACAAGTTACAGGATTTGATGGAAAGTGATTCTTCTATGTGCAATCGAAATTAATTATTCATAAGGGACATTCATATTAAACTTAGTCAAGAATCAAGATGTGCGTATATCAACACAAAAACAAAAGCGGACATTAGACATAATCCCATTAGACACGCGGATTTAGTGGTCCTCATCGACTGTAACAGCCCCACTTAAATCAAATATGTTACAAACAGAAAACCAAAACCAGTAATTAAAATCTTTCACAGCTATTTTGAGAGATAATCTAAGATTCACAGATCAAAGCACAGAACAACATCCTAGTAAAGGACACAAGGATAACAAACCACAGCAAACGGCCAAAAATGTGAAGACGCAGTGTGAGAATTACACTACAGCAGCGGCCCACTGCTATTTTTGGTGCAAAAGACATCACCTTTTTTCTCTCTTTACCCAATTGAAAAAGTTGAAAGCAACCCCTCTTGGAGTATATACTATCAATATCCCTTTTTTAATGAGGAGAGAGGAGAAAAATAGGCATCATCATCAAGACAAAAAAATGATTTTCAGGGCTTGATCCAAAATTTAATGAGACTCAATAACTAACAAGGTTTTATCATAACAAACAATTATTCCGTAACTAATATGGCAATTTTGATAATATCGAAAGCATTTCCCAGCTGACCTTGTTACATCCTGGAACCAGCTCCTGCAATAGCTTCATCCTAGCATTGATCTTCTCTCGCCTGGCCTGTGTATAAAGAGCGCTGAGTAAATGCGAACAAACTTCATAGCAATCGGCGAGTACTAATCAAGATTGAGAAAATGATTAAATAAAGATTACAGAAATTTCGGGAGAATTACTCTTTCAGCTAAGCTATGGCTATCAGTGGCTTGGCCACGGCGGGCGCGGACATGAACGTAAGGCAGCTTCTCGCCACTTACTTTGGAGGCTTCAGTTGCTTCCACTTTTTTACTCTTTTTGTTCAGTTCCTTAACCTGAGTAAACATAAATTTTACAATCCCCAACTCAAATATTAAAGGATGAAAATCAAAACAAGCATTCTAGTTCAAATTGACCTTTTTCTCCCTTTCCTTTCTCTTCCCGGACTTCAGACTCTGATTCGAAACAGCCGGTGAAGAGGAATTCGGGTGGGAGTCCGAATCCAACGGCTCTTTCTTCACTAAATCCAGCTTCATCGAGCTTGAATCCAATAGCACCGCCGGCGAATTATCAGCTGCGGCGAAGACAGAAAACTTGGATGCGCGGTCAATGAGGGCAATATTTGAAGGAAAAATCGGAGGCGGCATAGGACTCGCCGGGAAATCTTCACTGATTAAGAGCTCCACGGCTTTGGGCGGGGGCAGTCCGAGGAGCGCCGTGAAGGAGCTGCTATCCGTCTCCGGTGGACCGCACATTATATTTCGGATTTCGTCAAGCCCGAACCCCAATTCTCCGGGTTTAGGCCCGGACATTCCGGATCCCCAAAATCGACCAAAACCTAGCTCAATCGACACGCGGAAATAGGGATTTCCGCTTCTTCTTCTTCTTCTTCTTCTTCTTTTTGGTCATGAGTAAGGGTTTATACCATGAGGCCCAACCCCAACTGGCAACTGTAGTGCGGAGGTCGAAAGCTGTTCGGTCCCTACTCTGTCTGCCGGCTTTCTCTATCAACGCCAATTATTTGTTTTATAATGTACTCCACTACAGTACTGTACTGTATACCGTTTCCATTCAATGCTATTGCTCCCCCGTTAATGCCACGTACTAATTCAAATTAAAATAAAATAATAATATAAATCAATGCATAATTATCTCTCAAACACAAACAAATCGAACTCAAATTTAAACTCTACTCGATAAATTAGTATCTTGAAATAGGAGTAATTATGTAAAGTTGTAAACGATTCTTGGTTAGCAAATTTTACTAAAAAATATTTGTTAGATCATGTAATTTGTAAAATATAAGTCGGTGATCATTGTCTTTTCTGAAAGATATGAAATACAAAAACAACTCTTTGATTGGAATATAAACTCACTCTTTGATTGGAATATAAACTCGTTGATCAAAGCACTTATTTTTTTGTCAATCCATACTATTCTAAGAAGGGGCATGCTAAGAATTTAAAATTATTTATATATAAATTTAAAATAGCTAACAAATTATGATTAAAATTATATAAATATAATTTTTATATAATATAATATTGGTAAATAAATTAAGTGTTTAAAGTTAATAAAAATAATGAATATATGTTAACTGGTTAATTGCATAAATTTGTGTAAATATAATCAAAGTTAAATTGTTTAAAAAATATAAGCTTTATATTGAATGAAGGATTTTTAATGGTGCATTTTTAATATACAGTGAAATTAAATGCTGCAACGATCCTCAATCTTACAAAAAATGTTTTATTAATTTAAATAATAATTTATTTATATTTTGATATAAATTAATATATTTTATACCATTATTAATTTATATAATGTGAAAAAAAACTAAAACTATAAATTTTTAATTAAAAATATTAAATATTTTGGTATTCTAGTTTAAAAAAGATAATTAAATAAAATAAATATTTTAATATATAAAAATAATATTTTTAAATATTATATATATATAAAATAAAAATTTTGCCCATGGGCAGCCAAGGAAGAATTACCGTTCTAAGAAATTGTGCTTTTAGTGATCAAGCTTAAATCCTTAACAATATTTTCCCAATGTTCAAATTTCTGCCAGATCAATTCATATACTGTACTTCTCAATAATCATAGAGAAGTTGACTCAATTCTTTTGATTTTTTTTAAAACTAAGTGAATCAACTATTATGAAACAAATGAAATATTAATTTACGTGCTTTTGTTTTTATTTGATCGTATATTTGAAAAGTGTAATAGCTAAGATTTTCACAACACAAATTTTGAAATTTGAGGATACTTTAATTTTTATTCTTTCTATTTTATTTCGGAATTGGCTTTTTGTCTTTGTTTTGTAAAAACATAAAATTAACTATATTTTATTTTTTAATTTTTGAATAAATATTTTTAATTTTTATAAGTATAAGTGTAGAACTAAACAAATAAGAGCATCTAGGTCTCCTTTTACATCAAGGTATCAAATAGGGGTGTTAATTGTGTGTCATCTGATCCAGTAGAGAGTGTCAAAGGTGTCAAAATTTGATTCGAAATCAAATTTAGATCAACACCCAATCCGACCTTGTTGGAAATCGATATCTCGGAATTAATAAATTTAAATAAATAAATTATCTAATTAATTTCGACCGAAATCCTTTGGAGATCGAATATCCGGGGTTGTCAAATTGCGGAACGACAACTCCAATCGACTCCCGGTTGCCGGAACATCCCGCCACGAACCACCACGTATATCCGGACTCAACCAAAACCCTAACCGCGGCTAAGCCGCGGCTGTTCGGTCGAGCCCATGCATGGGGTTCGCGGCTGATCACAGCAGCCGCCTAGGGCTGCCCTTGGCAGCCCGCCGGGCATGCTCAAACCCTCGCGGATCAGCCCCCATCGAACCCTAGCAGCAGCCCGAGCCACCGCCGTTCGATCGAGGCGCGCACGTCTCCGGACATGCGCTAGGGTTCAGCCCATAGCAGCTGGGCACCCCCAGCCACGCCCCGGGTGATCGCACGATCACCCAGCTGCCGCCAGCCACCGCCGCGCGAGCGGCGGTCCAGCCGTGCGAGCGGCTGTCTCTCCGCGCGAGCGGAGACAGCACCGCGCGAGCGGCGCTGGGCTGTCCAGCCGGGCTTCATGCCCTCGACCCTCCTAGCCGAGCCGTTGAGCCGTCGGCGGTCCGGTGATCTTCGATCACCACCGCCCGGTTCAACCTCGTCATGGGTCGCGTTCTTGGATCTTGGTTCAAGATAATTTTACGATAATTAAACGATAAAATCATAAAGAGGGTTTTACGATTTACCTCGTTCTCGTTGCTCGGAAAAACGAAGAACTCAATTTGAAGACCTTGAGATCTTCCCACGTATTCCTTGCACTAGCTCGGACGTCGTGTGGGCGACGATCTTCCGAACTCCATGGATCTCCCTCTCTACTTTCTCTCTCT
>JACOMQ010006695.1:0-14912 GCA_014843705.1 Euphrasia arctica
ATATTCCACCTCCTTAAGATCCCCTACGTAGCCTATAAAAGCACTACATGGTCTTCTCTATTCTCATAACTTGAAGATCACAATTCTAGAGAGAGAAAGTAGAGAGGGAGATCCATGGAGTTCGGAAAATCGTCGCCCACCCGACGTTCGAGCTAGTGCAAGGAATACGTGGGAAGGTCTCAAGGTCTTCATAGATCTCGTTTCTCCGTACAACGAGAACAAAGGTAAAATCGTTGAACCCCTTCGATGATTTTAATGTTTAATTATCGTGAAAATAACGTGAACGTAAGATCCGAGAACGCGACCCATGACGAGGACGAACAGGGCGGTGGTGGTCGAAGACCACCGGACCGCCGGCGGCTCGTCGGCTCGATCGGATGGGTCAAGGGGCGCAAACCCTAGCTGGACGCGCTGCTCGCGCGGGGCTGTCTCCGCTCGCGCGGAGAGGCAGCCGCTCGCACGGCTGGACCGCCGCTCGCGCGGCGGTTGCTGGCGGCAGCTGGGGTGATCGTGAGCCACGGGTTCGATCGTGGCTGGAGGGCGATCACCCGAAGCGTGGCTGGGGTGCCCAGCTGCTTCGGGCTGAACCCTAGCGCTCGCACGGATGCGAGCGCACGCCTCGATCGGGCAGCAGCGGTTCGATCCGTTGCTAGGGCTCGATTGGGCTGATCCGCAAGGGTTCGAGCATGCCAAGCGGGCTGCCAAGGGCAGCCCTAGGCGGCTGCCGTGTACAGCCGCGAGCCCCATGCGGGGGCTCGACCGGACAGTCGTGGGTTCTCCCCGCGGCGGCTTGTTTGGTTGAGTCCGGCTTCGTGGTGGTTCGTGGCGGGACGTTCCGGCAACCGGGAGTCGATTGGAGTTGTTTTTCCGCAACTTGACAACTCCGGATATTCGATCTCCAAAAGATTTCGGTCGTAATTAATTAGATAATTTATTTAATTAATTTTATTTAAATTTATTAATTCCGGGATATCGATTTCCAACATGAAGTTCACTACCGGCGCTCACACAACTAAAGAGATACTCGGGTATGTCCATTCCGATCTGGATTCCGACTATGGCGGTGATCTAGATAAAAGAAGATTTCTTACCGGGTATTTTTTTACCATTGGTGGGTGTGCCATTAGTTGGAAAGCTATTTTGCGAAGTACGGTGACCTTATCAACTACCGAGGCGGAGTATATGGCGGTCACCGAGGCTTGCAAGGAGGCTCTATGGTTTAGAGGTTGGTTTCGAGAACTCTCGAAGGGTTCAAAGACGACGTCCATCTTTTGTGATAGTCAAAGTGCCATTTGCCTCGATCAAGTGTTCCATAAGAGAACAAAGCACATAGACATTCGTTATCACTTTGTCCGTGAGGTGATCGATCGAGGCGATATTAAGGTGAGTAAGATAAGTACACGACAATCCGGCGGACATGTTGACGAAGAGTTTACCCGCAACCAAGTTCGAGCTTTGCTCTAACTTGGTTGGACTTCGATCGAGAAGGAGGCATCGCTGAAGGTTTCAACTTGGTTGGACTTCGATCGAGTTGACGATATTGGGGCTGCCCAAGTTTTGGGTGTTTCGGCGCCCGCCGGAAGGTTTTCGGCGACCGCCGAATTGGTTCTGCGACCGCCGTTTGGCCCAGGCGAGAGGATTTTAGGAAAATCCTATTTTTGGTCCGTTTTGGTTTTCTTCTCCTTCAAGGCATGCTATGGGCGAGAATTAATGTTTCCATACATTAATTAGGTCTCTTCCTTTTATAAAGAGAGCTTCTCCATAGGCATAAACACACAAATTATAATTCTATAGCTATTGCGTGAGATTCGTGGGTTTAGAGCGTATATCATCCTTGTAATCGTGAAGCAATATTATAGTGAATTGTTCGTCGTTCCTCCCGTGGTTTTTCTCAGTTGGGTTTCCACGTAAATTCTTGTCTTCTCTATTTTTCGTTGATTTCTTTTCTTCGGTATTCTCGATATTATCATACTATACATCGTCCGATCTTACAACAGCCGGGACATTACAAATGGTATCAGAGCAAGGATATCACTCCCGACAGCATTCACTGGTAACCGAGCTGGCCCATTAGGGTCGGGCTTCGACCCCGCAACGGGTCGGGGCGTTACAAATGGTATCAGAGCAGGTCAAAGTGCGCTGGACAAGACTCCACCCAGAAGTTAATCTGGAGTAATTCTAGGATGGGAGACCCCCTGGGAAGTCTCCCGGGTGCGCACGAGTGAGGACAAAGTGCGCTGGAAAAGACAAGTGTTTAAGTGTTTATACAGTGGGGCTAGAATATTACTCCCGACGGCGGTCATTGGTAACCGAACCGGCCCATTAGGGTCGGACTTCGACCCCGCAACGGGCCGGGGCGTTACAATTAAAGTTAGAGTATGTTTGGTAAAGCTTATAAACTCTTTAAAACAATTTATAAATTGTTTAATAAGTAGTTTATAAGCTTTTCAAATTTGTTTGATAATTTTTTTTAAAAATAATTTATAAGACTTAAAAAATAAGTTGTTTAACATCTTATAAGTTTTTTTAAAAGAAGGGTGATACTTGTTTAAAACTGTTTATAAGCTCTTATTACTGTAACAATAAAAGACTAAATTACCCCTAAAATTATTACATTACATATATATATATATATATATATATATATATATATAATAATAATAATAATAATAATAACAATAATTTCAAATTAATTATTTTATTCATACAATTTTTTTAAGGTAGATATTGGATAAAGTGATTTTTTTAAAGTTTCAATAGAGTTAAGTAACTCATTTTTTTCAAATTATGAATAAGAGCAATTTATTTAATATTATTTCAATTTTATTAATTTAAACAACTTTATTAATTATTATTTATTATATAAAGTACATGTTATTACATTATTTTGTAATTAAATCTTAAAATTACTCTAATAAATAAAAAAAATCTAAAAAAATTAAAAAAATTCTGAGCCATAGTTTAAGTTATAATTTTATAAATTATAATACATTTTTCCTAAATTTTTTTTTATATTTTCTTCTATAATTTTTTTAATTTTATTGATAATTAAGTTAATATAAGATTTTAAATTTCGAAACAAATTAACAGCTTATAACTTTATATTTAGTTTTTATCCAAACAATTTAACAATTTATTTATCAAATAAAATATAACAGTTTATCAACTATTATAAGCTACATATTATAAGCTCTTTTAAGTAAGTTCACTCAAACAAACTCTTAGTTAAGATAAAAATATTATTGAAATTTTAATAAGGTATTAACAAATTAATATTAATTATGATAAATTAATATTTATAAATATTCAATTTTATCGGTTATGGTATATTTATATTATATAATGGTAAATAATATTTTATTTATAAAGTACATATATTTAATATTAAGTTTAATTAATACAATTTTTTTATTAGATATTACTCCGTAATTAATTATATAAATCAGAATAAATTCCAATTCATTTTTATATTTTGTATCTTAATACATTCGATTTTGGTAATATATATATATTTTTAATTTTAAAAAATTGTATATTTCGTGCAACACATAAAAGTATATCTAGTTTTATTAATTTTAAGAAGTGAATAAAAATTGAAAAGTATATGCACCAATAATGGAAGTGCATACAAGTAATTTCAAAATATAGAAAATGTATTAGTTATGTTAGAGAGTCTATTGAATTTTAAATTTTTTTTAAAGGTTAGAATATTTAATTTGGATTTTTAAATGTCCATAAAATCTTAAGATATTCCATACGTAATTTAAAAAATCTTAAATTTTTTTATAAATATTCAAATATTTATAAATTTTAAAATTTTATTGATTTTGTTTGATTTTATGTTAAAAATATGAATTCTTTTTTACTTTTCATAATTTGTATGAGATTTTCACGAATTTATCTTTAATATGTTAAAGTATTATTAAAAATAATAAAACTTGAAAAATTATATAAAAAATATACTTATATTTATTTATCTGCTAATAAACTAAATTATTATTAAAAATAATAAAACATGAAATATTATATTAAAAACATTATATTACTTATTTTTCTTTTAATGGTTAAATTATTATTAAAAAATAATAAGACATGAAAAATTATATATAAAAAAATGAAAATGAAGAATAATAGTACGTGTTTGAAGGAAGATAAAGAGAGAAGAAAAATAAAAAATAAAAAATAAAAATAAAAATAAAGTTTTTTTTTTGTTTTTTAAGATTTAACACAAATATTAAACCGTATTCATACTTTGATCATGATAAAATGAATTTTTATTTTTGAATTTTCATTTATGTTATTTTTATCATAATATTGTTTGGTTAATGTTTGGTTAATGTTTGTTTAATTTTAATAATTTATAATGTGTTTTTTAAAATTATTTGAGAATGCATTAAAAAATATTTGGTTAATGTTATTCGAGTGAAATAAGTATTTTAAAAAAATAAAATTGTGTGAACATTAATATCATAACTTATACTATAAGCATATGTATATTTATTATTACTTGATAATATTATGTATTTAGAGTATTTATTTGATAAAAACGTAAAAGAGAATAATAGTAATAAATAATAATATTTTTTTTGGAACTAATATGTATTTTTTATTTTTTTTATAAATTAATTGGATTTTTTATATACAAGTGTTTTCATATATATTTTTGTATAAATAGTTATAGCACAAGAATCAATTAAATATATTGCACAATGAAAATCTATGTAAATTCATAAAAAAAATTATACAATCCAATCAAATATGAAAATTCATATAAATCAATAAAAAAAATTAATCAAACTCTCCATGCATGGAGTCTATAAATTTTCTAAATTAATACTTTTTAAAATTAAAAAAAAATCTAATAAAATTTTAATTTAATACATCCCTTTAATCATAATCCGAATCACTTTTTAAACCATGACCCAATTGTTAGGCCAAATGAACATTTTTTTATAAACTTAACAAAATACAAATATTGAAAAATATAAAATAAATTTACAGGGCATAAATGATTTATAACCACTTTAAGTGTGTAAGCTCTTAACTATGGTCCTGGAGATGTAATTAAAATATTGTTTGATAAAGAAAATAAAAACTTAATTTTTTCAGTGTTTTAATTGTTGTTTATTTCTTTTCAATAGAATATTCTTATCCTAACATTTAAATATAATTTGATCAAACTTATTTACATAATTTTATTTAAAAATTTATTAATTATTAATTTGAAATTAAAATTCAACCAATTTTGATTATTTTAATATTTAAAATTCAAGCTTCAAAATTAAATTTACATTTAATCTAGCAAAGTTTTATTTTTCCATTTTCTATTTTAAGGCTCTACCAACACTTAATAATTTTAGAAGTAAAAGGAGGCATGAAAACCAGAAGAAAGGATAACGGGAGCTTTATCACTATATCCCATCCAACATTTACATACACTCAACAATTGGATATTTGCATGGCAATTTTCCAATTTAGTTAAGTTAATAATCCAGGAACAATTTAATAAAAGTAGAATATTACAAAACTTCCAACAAATATTATTAAAAATATAGTTTTCTAGTTTTTTTTGTTTTTATACATCACAAGAGGAAAGACATAGACATCATATTATGAAAATAAATTCTTCAAAAATACAATGAAATAAAGTAAGTGAAAGGACAAAAAATAGTAAAATCACTTTAGGGTCCGTTTGGTAACTTTGATAAATGTCCGATAAGTAAGTTATCTCTATAAGCAGCTGTTTGGTTTCTTGATAATGGGCCTGCGTTAGATAAGCAGGCCCGTTCCTAATTACTATTCTACTTCAGAGAATGTATCCGCCCACTTGCATATGTTAAATAATCTTTGCGTAACAGTAAAATAAATCAATTATCTCCCTTATCCTAAGATAACTAATCATGGGCAACCAAACAAGCCCTTAGAGTCTAAAGTGATTACCTTTGCTTTTCCAAAGATTTGCTTTCACACCTTTGATGAATATGAGATCACTTGGATACAACTTAATCACTTGTGTTATTGACTTATTGTACATATTTCAAGGGTGGAACAAAGATGTTGGATTCATCGTTCTAACTACACTTAAAGACTCCTCTAAGGTCCAAACTAGGTTTTAGCAATTCTTCTATAATATGACCTATTAATTTAGTGTAAATATGAGGCTCATAGATATATACTGTAAGATTATAACATCTACGAAAAAACACAACACACAAGAGAAACGATACTACCATATAAATCAATATTGTAAAAATACTCTTCGAGCATTATAAAAAGGAGTCGTCAATATTTGAGAATATATATTCGGCTCACTATAAATGTTTATTTGCTCAATTTCTCTAATAGTTCGAGCTTTTATATGAAGCGGTTTCTAACATGGTATCCGCGCGGGCCCAACACGATGATGGTTGCCCCAGCCGATGAAATTTCCGGCTTGCCCAAAGATGACACTATGTCCACGAGTAGAGCCGACAAAACCGAGTCTACTCGTGAGGGGACGTGTTAAGTATCCCACATCGTTTGAAAAAAGGTCCTAAAGCTCAAATATAAGTTGAATTATACCTTATCACCTTAGCAAGACCTTTTAAAGTGTACCAGCAGTTTCTAACAGTCAATATTCAAACTTTAAGCTCACACAACCCCTGACATATCGCTCTGCCTGTTGGGATTTGCGCCCAATTCCTTCTCTACAAGAAACGATAAACAAACACGAAAAATAGTAGGAGAAAAATAAAGACACAAGAATTATAGTGGTTCACCCGTTAACAAGGGCTACGTCCACTCTCGCCGATGCAGATTTCACTAGAATACGCATTAATCGACTCCGGGGAGTTTACAAATACACTCGTATCTCAGTATACTCCCGCTCTCGATTATTCAAATTATTCTAGACTTCTTTTGTGCTTCTAGTGCTCTCATACCCTAATTACACGAGTAGGGCTTATATATAGGGGTAGGAAACTTAACAGAGAAGAAATCACGTCCGTGGGCTGAAAAGCCCCCGCTTGTCGGCCGACGGCTCATGGGTGTCGGCCGACACCCATCCCGCATTGCGGAACTCACCTCGGGCTGGAGCGCGTGATCCTCAGAAGCTCGATCAGCTCCCTGTCGGCCGACAGGGCCTGGTGTCGGCCGACACCAGGCCAGAATCTTGGCTCAACGTCCTCGACGCGCTTCGAACCCCGCTCGTCTTCTCCGTCGTCTTCTTCGATCGTCTCTGGCGTGAATACGAGCTTCACACCCAACAAGCTCCCACTTGAAGCTAATTCACGACCCCTATCTTCTCTTCTCACTTGGAGGCGAATCCCGATCATCGGTCACCTCCCACTGCAGCGGCATCCGCGGTTCTCACCAACATCGCCCAGTCGAAGAATCCACCAACTTCGACGCATCGCGACTTCTCAGGTTCTTCCAGGCCTTCATCACATTGCCATCCCCGTTAACCTTCTCATCACCTCGCAACTCTCTTTCGGACCTCCGAAAACCGCAACATTGAAACCAAGCTTCTTAAAGCTCCCAAACGTCGCTTCCACGAATTGCTTGTGAACCGGCTAACTCCCACTGTATGGACAACGTCAGCATACGCATGCCTGTCGTCTATCCCCGACGACCTTTTTCGAGAACCACCGACATTCTCATTGCTAGCCTCGCGATTCCCTTGCACACTCCTCTCCGTTTCCAAAATCCTCATCACCGGACTCCCTCCAAAACGATCCCCAGAGCTGCATCCAAATCGTCTAACAATTCCCACCGCATGGGAAATGTCGGACTTCTCATCAATGCTATTCTAATTTTTCATAAGACTTCCTCCAGCAGAGTCGCAAGGAATCTTACCCGAACGCATTACCCCGTCTCTTACCAACGAGTCATATCTTGACAATAACGAGCTCATCTCGTTTCTCATTGTTCTATTGCTCGAATTTTCAGCCAACATTGCTACGTCGTCTCGATTTGAAAGCATATGATTGAACATCGAGACCTCCTCCGGTTGGTCTACATGGGCCACATCTACCGAAACATCTCCCAAATCATATCTCAGCTCTCCATCTTCCGATTCTCTATCGGCTATCAAGAATCGTACTCTTCTCTGCTTCTCGAGACACAGACTCCGATCCATATGAGATTCCTCCGAACTCACTTTTGGTTGCAACCTTCTTTCGCTCATATGACCCAGCCCACAATGGTCAGGCTCATTGGTGTCGTCGGTCACACCAATATCACGACCACAAGTCGTAGTGTAAAGGGTACCCGTCCTTCGACCACGAGCAATAACCATCGCACCCTTTGACACATTCCAAGACCCATTCTCGAATGTAACCTTGTGTCCACCCCTCTCAAGTTAGCTAACCGAGATCAAATTCCCCCACAGCTTCGGCACACACCTCACATTCGACAGCTTCAACGTCTGCCCAAACAACGTTTTCAATCTCACGTTACCAACACCCACGACGCCAAAGATTTTTCCATCCGCAAGATGAACCTTACCGTGATCTCCGCCAACAAAATCCTCCATGCCTTCACGTCTCGTCTTTGTGTGAAACGATGCTCCTGAGTCAAGCACCCAAGAGTTTCCGAGAGGCTCAGATGATGTTAGCAAGACATCTCCACTCTCGTCTTCTTCCGTCACCGCATTTGTCCCGCCTCCGATCCCCGAAAGCTCTCCACAATGCCTCTTTAAGTGACCAATTTTTCTGCAATTCCAGCACTTGAATTGCTTCTTCTTTCGGTTGCTCGAACTCACCATTCCATTGCGTTTGAAATCCCCATAGCGATGCTCACCTCGGCTCACAGACATGGACGACGTAGTCGAAGTAGATGCTTCCCCGAAATCCCTCCTACGAACTCCCTCGGAAAGGACGCGGTCACTTACTTCGTCAAGCTTCAACTTCTCACCTCCCATGGAATCACCCAACGCCTTTCTTATTGGTTCCCAGCTAATCGGTAGCGATGCCAATAAGGTTAGGGCTAGAACTTCATCATCAACCACGATCTCAAACGAAGCCACTTCTTTGACAATCTAGTTGAACTCGTTCACATGAGTCGCAACCACACCAACTTCTTCCATCTTCAAATGGAACAACCTCTGCAACAAGGCCGTCTTATTCGTCACCGATGGCTTCTCGTATAAGTCGGACATAATTTTCATCATCCCCGCGGTCGTCTTCTCCTTCATCCTCTTCTTGGCAACGTTCTCCGACAACGCCAATCGGATTAATCCGAGTACTTGTCGATCAAGGAGAGCCAAATCCGCCTCGATCGTCTCCTCTGGCTTCACGCCTTTCGACGATAGATGAATTTTCTTCTCGCCCAGGTACTTCTCGATTTCCATCCTCCAGGATGCGAAATCTAGGCCATCAAATCTCGTACCTCCAAGGTTCGTCAAATCGCCCATCGTTTCTTCGATTGCTCAACTTTTCCACCAAAGCTCTGATACCAGTGATGGGATTTGCGCCCAATTCCGTCTCTACAAGAAACGATAAACAAACACGAAAAATAGTACGAGAAAAATAAAGACACAAGAATTATAGTGGTTCACCCGTTAACAAGGGCTACGTCCACTCTCGCCGCTGCAGATTTCACTAGAATACGCAATAATCGACTCCGAGGAGTTTACAAATGCACTCGTATCTCAGTATACTCACGCTCTCGATTATTCTAATTATTCTAGACTTCTTTTGTGCTTCTGGTGCTCTCATACCCTAATTACACGAGTAGGGCTTATATATAGGGGTAGGAAACTTAACAAAGAAGAAATCACGTCCGTGGGCTGAAAAGCCCCCGCTTGTCGGCCGACGGCTCATGGGTGTCGGCCGACACCCATCCCGAATTGCGGGATTCACCTCGGGCTGGAGCGCGTGATCCTCAGAAGCTCGATCAGCTCCCTGTCGGCCGACAGGGCCTGGTGTCGGCCGACACCAGGCCAGAATCTTGGCTCAACGTCCTCGACGCGCTTCGAACCTTCTCGTCTTCTCCGTCTTCTTCTTTTATCGTCTCCGGCGTGAATACGAGCTTCAGACCCAACACTGCACATTATACGATGATTGTTTTTATTCTTATTTTCTTGGAGCAATAATTAAGATCAATACCAGAATGGTAATGAATTACATTAAACTAAATTAAAGGATTGCTTAGAAAGTTCAGCTCAAATAGTCACGATAGTGACTATTCGGGTTGTTTTTTATTTAGGTATTTATAAAAGAGACTACTGACATGCTTTGGGATTTCGAAAAAAATCGAACATAAGGTTACACGTGGGTTGAAAATCGATGCACATACACACATCGAAATCAATATTGTAACGCTTCAGAAAATGCAAGTTCTTAAAGGAATTGGATATCTACTCATACCAACAAAATCCATTTTCTTTTCAGAGCATGATCCTATAAGAACTCCAAAAATAAACGTGTTAGCTTTGAAGTAATTTTGGGATGAGTGAGCCCTTGGAAAGTGTCTCGGGTGCGCACGAGTAAGGACAAAATGCGTTGGAAGACACGTTTTGGTAAAGTGGGGCCATAATATGTTGATGATTTAAGTGAATCACTGTCCATTTAATGCAATTAGAATCATTCAAGGCTTTAGAATAATTTTGGTTAATAGAATATGAATTTTGAGATGTGTTAAATACACATTCATATAGAATTGATACGGATTAATAATTGGGATAAGCATGTTGATGCATATCGAGTGTGATCTCGTGGTTGCATGGCTAGATGATGATATTACATCATTAATATGATGCAAATTCGAAATTGCATGTAATTTCATGCAAAACAACATGAATAGATGCCAAAGTGAAATGGTGTCTTCACTAAAAGTAATCTATTCAACTAAAGGGTGCTTATGTCCAAAGGAATGAGTGTTTACTACCTATATAAAGCAGTAAAATTCATTTGCTACCAACACTTGAATTACCTACAAAATTAAGAGCTTTGAAACAAACAAATAAAGCAAAATATTCCATAATTAAGTTGCTCGTGTTCTAAGCTGACGCTACCGTCGTGGAGTAGCGCAAAATAATATTTATAAAGCCTAAACTATTCACTAGCACAAGTACTAGTAGCAAGTATAGGGTCGATCCCACGAGGAGGCGATTTAGCTTTTAGTTTTCCCGGCTTTTGTTGCTCAATTGGGTTGTCACGTTTTCAAAGTTTTGTTTTGGGAGCAGTTGGGCACTGCCGAACCGTGGTCAACGTTACTACTTGACTGAAAATAAACAAATTAACTATCAGAAAACAGATAAGCATATAACTTGACTAACTATGACTACTGATTGTAAAGCTAACATAATGAGCAATTAACAGAATTGACTAAACAGATAATAAATCAAATAAAGAATAAAGTATCCAGGCAATGACTCCCCTGACTACCCCATTGACCTATGTGCTGCCGATCATTGGTACGTATATCATTTTGCTAATAGTTTTGTCTTCCAGTTATAGACCCCAAGTATTAACATCCCTATAATGTCACGCATATTAATACCCCGGACCCTCATTCGCTCTTATGTTTAAGTCCTATTAGATCTCTCTCAATAGGTCTCCTGACGTTGACCAATTCGACACTATGTGACCGCATGAGTCTAAGTTGATCAAGTCGCCTTCATCCTCCAAGCAAACCCGGAATGGCCAATAGAATGCCTGGACAGACCCAAGTCATACGACCACATCTCCAGCAACATGTTGTACTTCGCGGACGCCCAGTCTCCCGATCGCGTTGATCCACGTACTCCTGTGTTAGGCAAGTCGGGGTTCCCACTGGTCATTGTAGGATTGCCCAAGTCCCTAACATGCTTAAGTTACTACCCTGTTGAATCGGGAACAAAACTCAGCTAGTTGCTGTCATCACTAAGCCTCCCGACATGAGCAAGTCTTAGGGTTGGTCAGGTTCTGTCTTTTCCCAAATACAAACAGATTAGCTACTCAACATGATAAACGAAAATAAAACAAAAGAAATAAAGCGAACTATATTAATCATTGAAAACGGGAAATTGTTCAACAAGAAAATAAAACTAAGTACGGAATTAAAAAGCATAAAACATAAAGATTGTTTTTGTCCCGAAGGCTATGAATCAATCAAAACGCCGGTGAGTGGTAGCATCACGCGGCTGCTTTCTTCGCTGCTGGTCAGGTAGGGTTCCGATCCTTCTTTCTCGCTCATGTGGAGTAGGGTTTCTTCCTCAGTCACTATCTTATATAGACGGGCTTCAGATGATAAGAGACGTTTGGGGGAAATACCTCCAAGCGCGGACGAGAGTCCTACTTGGATTGGAGTTTGAATCTGGTCGCCTTTGAAAACTCCGAGAATTTTAGGACTCCTGGTACACCGAATGCCCAACGTTCCGTCTCCATAAATGTTCGTGCATGCCCATGTACTTCCTTCTCTGACTGACTGAAGTAGCGGACCATGTGCGGTACTTGGTCGGACTCAAGTCTTGCTCCACCTGCTGACGTCCTGGTTGCTTACTCAACTCTGCTGGACCCTTTTCGTCAGTCTGGCTTGCTCAACGAGTGCTCTTGACCATGGAAGGTTATTTGCTTGCCTCTTTCACACAGTGCGCTCCTCTTTTCACTCCTTTACCTGCCCACCTGCAAAAACTTGCCCAAGTACCCAAACGTGCCCTCCCAGACACAAACAAACTGAAAACAAAACAAAGACTCGATATACTTGACTCTAAAAACCTAAAAATGAGCCAAAAAATATGGCTCATCACACGCACACACTTTACTTCGCTTGTCCTCAAGCGTGTATGGTGACTTGCCTGCTCAAGCAGAAAACAAACGGGGGGTAGAGATAGAAAGAAAACAGAAGACTCAAGGACAACATGCTTATCAAAATACAGAGAGTTGATCAAGTGAACAGATAGTCAAAATCATAGTCAATGGAATGCATAAAAAACGGTCAAGAGTTTGCAACAGGATTTTGGGATTCTCACTAAGTGTTTCTCTCTATGTAGTGGATGGGTAGTGTTTCGCTCAATGCTGTTTTAAAAGAAGTTCTGCTTTGGGCTTGACCAAGTTCTATCCTGTGAAATTTTCAATTGAGTTGGGCAATATCATTAGGGCTTTCTAGGGTGACTGTATAGGCTAGCTTGGGCAATGCCAGAATTGATCTTAGGTAGGACATGCATTTTACTTAGCAAATTTCCTCCTAATTTCTTCTCTCTCTTACGGGCCTTAGCACACCCTTTTATTCATGGATCTATTTCTTTTTCTTTTTCTTTTTTTTTCTCTTTTTTATTTTCTTTTTCTTTTTTTTTCTCTTTTTTTTTTCTTTTTTTTTTCTAGAGAAGACTTTGCCCTAACCTGCTCTTTTTTATGATCTTGAGCATATCTGCAGGTTTGGTCAGGGCAGTAAGAGTTTTCCCCCAGGCGGTCAAGAAATATTGGCTCGGCTCAAGGGGCTAACAAGGGTCTTCTTTTTATTTGCAGTACAGAATAAAATGCCTAAATCATTTACTACCTCAACTCAATTTTCAAATAATCACAATGGTCAGAACTTGGGCAAGCTTCAGCATCACAAACATTTTAAACAGCTACTCTCAAGAAAGAAATATCACACACAATGTAGGCTCAAATCCTCACAGCTTACCTAGTTGTTGCAATTCCATCGTCCCTAATATTTTTAATGAATAGACTATTAATTTTGAAAACTGTTCAAATTGATCAAAGTATTTATCAAGCATGCGACTCGATCAAACTATGGGGCTGCTCTTGCCGTTCCCCCACTCACACACTTTGCCTCTGGCAAAGTGTGCAAATAGTAATAAGTTGGGCAAGCATCCCCCCTGACTCCGACTCCAACGATGTTGCCACACCTTCCCACATACACACTTTGACTTGGTCAAAGTGTGCAAATAAAGAGGTCGACCCCATCAGACATGAGTCGGGCAGACTCAAGACCAAATAAAAAAAAACGAAATAAAATCCTAAACTACTAAAACAAAGGGAGGTTACATTTAGGTTTTGGGTTCAGGTGGGTACCTGAAACCAACATGGACGAAGTATGCCATCAGGGCAGCGTGCAGCTCGTCCTGCCTCTCTCCAATTCGATCCTGCTTCTCCTCGAGGACATCCAATTGCTCAAGGATCTCCTCCTTCTGCGATTCAACCCTCTCACTTGGTCGACTCACAGGCTCGGTCTTCACTTTCGCCTTGGCTGCCAGTGCCAAGGCCTTCACTTCCTCTGGGTTTGTGAACACCCAATCCTCTCCTTCAACTCTTATATCAGCCATCCAGTTCAAACAAGCATGGTCAAACTTCTCTTCAGCCATCATCTCCATCAACTCAAAATCAAGCTTCAAATTCATCTTCTGGGCATAGACACCTGGAAAGTGGGCAAGGGACAACCTCTGTGCTGGCTTGCTCAAGATGTTCTTCAGTTGCGCGCACAGGAAGGCTCCAAAGTTGACCTTGATCTTCTTAGTTATGCACCACAATAGATCAAGCTCGGTCAGCGAGACAGTGTTGCTTTGTCCTGATGGAGTTATATTATAAATGTCTAGTTTAGTGACAATATGGAACTCCTTATCTGTGTTTTATTATCTATTAATCAAACAGTCTGCATTTTGTTTATATACACTCTATGCAATAGTCCTAGATATATACGTTGTAGACAGTATGGCGTGAGGAGACACGCGGAAGATCATACTGTCGGTTACTCGTATACTGTCAAACAGTAGCTCACGACGTAGATGGACAGGGACAATCCATCGGTACGTCGTAGTGTGACTGGTAGATAGTCGGTCTTGACTATCATGTTACACTCGTACACTTGGTGTATTGAGCAAGACCACGGGAGGGCGTTCGATTTATACTAATCGCAGTAATCGAACTAGACCTCAGATATTACGGATATACGAATTCCTAATCCCTATATAATTATAGGTGCGTGTGTCCAGTTCTCGGTTCTTTGAC
>JACOMQ010006696.1:0-14910 GCA_014843705.1 Euphrasia arctica
TATATATATATATATATATATATATTCACATAAATTAATTAAAATATTAATCACGCTTTTATTTAAATTTATTACTTAATTAATAAATTTTCACAACTCTCATAATAATTTATTTTTTATATAATTTGTTTTGAAAATATTTAAATACTTATATTTTAAAAATTGTAAAAATTCTTTTAAATTGAATAATTTAACTTATTTCTCTTAAAAACTTAGAATTTTTTATTTTATTTGAATTTTGATTATTTTATAAGTCGATAATATTTAATTTTAAATTTTATTGGTAATTTTATAATTTTATTTAAAATTTTGGAACGTTTCGATTTCGTCACGATCTCGACCCGAACTCAAACGGGATTAGGACATGCGGGACGAACTTTTTAAACGTCAATCCCATCCCGTCTTGAATATTTATCGGGACAGGACGGGATTCCCTTAATCCCGTCTCATCCCCCTAATTGTCATTGTTCAAGCTCGGCACACTGACGCGTAGGTCTCTTCCTTATTTTAGTGACAATACGAGAGTAAGGAATATAAATATTGAACTTATTGTACTGAAATATATCGAAATTAAATATTGATTTTTTGATAAAATATAGTATTGATAATTTTGTATGTATGATATATAGATATGATATTTTTATTATTTCGTTTTATACTAAAGTATTAAAAATAATAGATATAATTTGTATGCGAAATAAAATTTGTATACTTTAGTGTATGCATATTTTCGCGCGGTATAATTGATTTTTTTTTCGAGATATGGATTGTTCGATGTAGGTAAGAAATTTGGATACATAAAAGGTATGAATAACAATATTTAACGTTGTTACACTTAATTATAATTATAAGATAATACGGAGTATATTATACTGTATGAATTGAACATTAATATTAAAATGGCCATGATGTCCGTGCGTATTAATTAAGTACCACGTGTAAAATTCATTGAATCACATTGATAAGTCTTTTTTGAAGCTGGGATAGATCAATGCATGAAGCAGGATCATTCACCTGCAATACATTAAATTCATGATATTATTTTTTATACTATATATTATTGATGATGCATATAAATAAATAAATCAAATAATTATTTACAATCATGTATGTAGTACATTATATATATATATACCTCAATCTGAATTCTATGGAGCAAAGATTGAGATTGATCATCGGGTCCGGGTCGGGTAGAAACACAGCTGACCACGTTAAGCTCATCTGATATTCCGAGCAAAACTGCAAACACTTTGGAGAGGGCCCCACTTGCCTCGCTGCTTATTAAAATCTCCATTCCTCCCCTGCAAACGTTTACCGTCACGCGATTATTCGAACCCGGTTTGTTCGTATCCTCGTCACCAGCGCACAGCTTCTGCTGCTCGATCAGATCGCGCCTTCTCATTTTCATTTTTCCGATTTTAGTTTGCATGTGGTTTATGTAGCTCGCCGCCTGGTTCAACTGATCCGTTACCGCGCGTTTTCCCTGGTCACGTAGATCGTTTTATTAACCGATCGATAACGTTACATGTACATAAATGTCCGACAATATAGCTAGGGTTAAATCTAGATGTATGCAAACCGAGTTTTCTTCTTAATTTAGTGAACAATATAATGTATTTTCAAGTAATATGTATTCAGGGGCGAAACCGGAAAAATAGAGTTGTCAAGGTCTAATTATTTTCTATACATATACAAACATATACTAGTATATACATAAAAAAAAAAAAAAAAAAAAAGTATTGTGGTATTGTACATGATGTATCGTTTCGTACCTTGATGTATTCGATAGGAAGAAGGGATCTAAGAGAAGCATAGAGGCTAGCCATCTCTTTCCTTCTTTGTCTCTCGGTATCTCTATGCATACTTTTCCGAGCCTTTTGATCACTATTACCTGCGGAATGGTTCGTTTTGTGAGTAAGACCGGCAGGTGGCGGAGAAGCTCTTGGTTTCCTCTTTTCGATTACTGAGCCCTCATTCTCGATGTCAATATCGCCACATAGAGCCTCACAACCTGCAAACATATCGTCCAAGAACTTACGATCATCATCATGCTCATGATGATCGGCAGGTTCTATCACCCCTTCAGTTTGTAAACAAGGAAACGTCTTCATGATCAATCAATAATAAGAAAGGAGAATATATTTAGGAGTGTGAGTGTGAGAATACCAACAATATAGGAATATAGGGGAGGAGTTTCATTTCAGGGCCATAATCAGTATTTCCAATAGTATGGGGACTTGATTGTTAATATTTAGATCCACTTGGAGAATTTTTTAGAAATTAACTCACTTTGTGAGCTTGTATGCTCACTTGTGAATTGTTTCACATTAAATTTGTATGAAAACTGAAAAGGGAGACCATCTTATAAGTATAAGGAGCTATTCCTCCTAGTACTAATTAATTTTAAAATGAAACTTACTTATGTGTCTCGAGTTTTACTATTCCGTCTTCGTGCGCTGAGTATGAGACGGTACTCACACACAGTCATATCTACACACTTGCAAGAAAATTTATTTGTATTTTCACGTGAATTTCTCTTCACACTCAACAGCTAATTATTAAAAAATCATATGATGATCAAAATTCAAAATATTGAATTGGTTTTTTATTACTATGCTTAAGGAACAATGAGATTAACGGATGATTAAAAAAATGTACAAAATAATAAATGAAAATATAAAACAATAGGTAGCACAGTCTGGAAATCAACATCATCTCACTCCGTGCAATTATTATCATAAACAAATACACAAAACATTATCATCAACCAAATATAAAAATAAACATGATTTTCACACGATAACATGTACTCCGTTTGTCTAATAAAAGATGACCAACATCCTTTGTAATTTACAAAAGTGAGTCTATCTTTTTTAAAAGAGGAGTAATTAATACTTCTGCTACACATTAAGGGAATATTTGTTAAATTAAATAAAAATTGTGTACAAAATTCTTCACTAATAGCTTCAAAATTATCGTACTTGCGAGGGGTCAAAGGTAAACTTCGTTGGAAGTACTAAATCAATGTAAAATGAATCCATAGTGTACACGGAAATAGAAATTAATGGTCAAATTAAAGTAGTGCAGTAAAAACAAAAGCATTCGAAAAAAGAAACCTGTGGAATATTAAGAACCAATGTCTAAAAAAACTTCGCAAAGAAAGACCAGAGAACAGTCACTTTTAGTAGTCCTAGTCTAGCCGTGGGTTGGGTGGGTTGGCTGGCTGATATTCATCAGGGTAGGAATATGGAATTAATATTTAATACATCCAGTAAGAATATAGTTTAGAACTTGAAGTGGATGAATGAAAGTCGAATACAACTAACACGACACGTCTTAAACATATATGTAAAAAAATGTTAACAGCAACTTCAGCACATTATACTGTGAACACAATACTGTCACATTCAAGGCCTTTTATATGCTTAAGTTCAATCTTTACAAACTCGTGCAGGATAGAAAAACAGTTAGTGGCAGAAAATCCAGGTCCTCCAATCCTGCCCCTTTTGAACAATACTCTTTTATAATTCAAACTTCCTCCAGTAAATACAACAGGCATAACATAGGGCATACTGGGGAAATATTGTAAAATGCCATACTGGAGTGCATGGGATAATTTGAAAAAAAAAAACGAAAAAAGCTATACTCCACAGTTAATAATACCACCCAATGGTTTAATAACACTCTCTCGTCCGAGATCAATTTTACTAATCACCTTCAAGTAACACACAAGTATTTGGGGTTTCTAATCAGCTTCAGGAAACAAATTCCTGTCCAAAGAAAGATGTTAATATTTGCAACCGAAACTTTAAAGTAATCTGCAGAACCAAACCAAGTCTCCAGTTTCAGACGAGCACAAGGGTGAAATAACAAAATATACAAAATGCTAATTCCTCCGTAAAGATATACAGTACATTAAGAAAAAAAATGCCCAAATCCATTCTAAACCCCAATACATACCTTTCTTTCTTTCTTTCTTTCTTTTTTTACACAGACAATTCACAATCAACCATCCAATACAACTTTTAAATAAGAATTCAAACTCACCGGGCCACCTTCCTCTGAGCTTTAAACCGACCCTGTGGCGAGGGCGAGTACTCGACTGGCAGCTGTGGGGCCGGCAAGTCCCCACACAGCATCCCTACCACCTCCTTCATTGATGGACGCTTGTTAGGCGACTTCTGCAGGCAGAGCAATGCCACCGTGATGCACATCAACGCCTGCTCCCTATCCAAGAACCCGCCACCACCAGTCATCCTCTGGTCCACCAGATCCAGAAGCTTCCCTGCCCGTGCCAGGTGTCGGGCCCACGAAAGGAGATTGGCCCTTTTGAACTCTGACATGGGCGAACCCGTCACCTCCAGCGGCCTCCTCCCTGCAATCAGAACTAATAACAAAACCCCAAAGCTATAAATGTCGCATTTTTCAGATACTTCGCTGCCTCCACCTCCATACTCAGGGGCAATGTAGCAAACGGTTCCCCTCATACTAGGTGTGCTACTGATGCCTCCACTCTTTGGAATCTCCCCAGTAATAAAAGAGTCGTGACAATTATTACTCTTTGCTTTCCGGAGGTCCCCACTTAGACTGTCTAACCAGTCTATGCTACTACTACGGCTGTGGTTTCTTTTCTTTTTCCGGTCGGCATACATTTGTTCATGGTCGCTCATCGTTCCATGGCCTTTGTTTTTCCTCTTCTTCCTCTGGAGTTCTTCGCAGTGTTCTTCTTTCCACCACTCTCTCGCGGGTCTTCTTTTATTTTCCTTCTCGAGGGCTACCCACCAATCCATCTGCCTTCTTTTCTTCTTGTTCTTCTTGTCCGTTTTTGTAGACGAAGAAGAAGAAGCTCCTCCGATCCAGTCGCTTTTAGGCCTCTCCTTCTTGATCTCAGTCCCGAGCCACTCCATCACATAATCTTTAACCTTACCCGAATCCCCTTCGGCCCCAACGCTATCTTGCTTCCACCACCAATCTTTGCCCGAAACACTCTTTTTCCTCTTATTGCTTTTAGTTTTCCATCCAATCCTTTCTCCTCCACCCTCGACACTCGCCTTATCCAACCCGTCAAACGGTGAAGCCATCTTTGCCACTGTCCTCGGAGACACTATGGGACCCGATTCAGCCTCTGGTGAAGTCTCGACCCTAACAACAACACTCTGAGGGGAACTATCTAGATGATGTTCGTTATTCACTTCGTCAATCGTAATCACACTCTCCGTATCCTCCATCACAGATACATTATCCCCCTTCGCCTCACCTTCGATGATAACATTACCCTCCACTTTAAACCTCGCCAGCCCGAAATCGCCGATCTTAGCATTAAACCCCACATCCAATAAGATGTTGCTCGGCTTAACATCGCCGTGAATAATCGGCGGATCGCAGTGGTGATGCAAGTACTCTAACCCTCTAGCTACGTTAAGAGCTATTGAAAACCTCTTTTCCCAATTTCTCAACTCCTCACTTTTCATGTGGAAGAGGCAGTCTTGCAAACTGCCCCTTTCCATGAGCTCGTAGATTAAGAGCGTCCGGCGTTTATCGGAGTTCGACGAGAAGCCCAAGACAGAAACGATGTACTTACAGTCGGTTTTTGAGGAGAAGATGAGCTCGTTCTGGAACTCGCGCTCGCCGTGCGAGGACCCGGAGTCCATGAGCTTGACGGCGACTAGGGAGGAGGGGAAGGGGGAGTCCTTTTTGAGGTCGCCGCGGTAGACGGAGCCGAAGCCGCCCCGGCCGATTCGGTGGGACGGGGAGAAATTGGATGTGGCGCGTTGGAGGAGAGAGTACGAGAGGCGGTGCGGGGGTTTCTTGGAGTCGGTGTCGGAGGCGGCGGCAGGGGCCGTGCGCTTCTTGCTGAATCGCCGGAAGCAGAGGGATAGGAGGAGGAGGCACGAGAAAGCCGCCGTTATGGCGCCGGTCGCGGGTGAGAGGCGATGGTTGATCCCGGCTTCGGAGGGCGGCGGGGAAAGGAGGCGACGGGAGGGCATCTTGGTAATTTCAAGGAGAAAAAGAAAGGGGTGGGCGTTTCATGAGAGATAGTGAGAAGTGCAAGAAAATGATAAAGCGGGGACTGGATAGTAAATTACAGATAGATAGAGACTGCTAATTAAATAACTAAAAAGAGGAAACTGCTTTCTCGGTGTTTTACTCAGCTTCTGTGTGAAGGGAAGCCTAAAAAAATAGTACTAAAAGAAAATGCAAGTATTGTGTTTGTGTATTTTCTCAGTGAAAATCACATAGTAAATGAGTGAAAGTGAAAACGAATATCAAATTATAGATAAATTAATATTATCAAGTATATATTTAGAGCGATCTGAAACTATGGTAACATCGTTCCATATAATGTGATTCTCTTGTTTCAAACTCAAAAATCCAAATGTAATCATAATTATTCATTCATAATAAGTAGTAAATCTGTTTCATTGAAATATGCATTACTGCTTGTATCGGACGAAAGAAGTAATATTTTAATTTAGATTTAGGTTGATAAAGTTATGCATGGTGTTAATGTAATAAGACTAATCATAATAACACATTTACTTAAAAAAAGTAGTAGGTATATTTTACTTTGTTTCGTTAATATTTGTGTTTTTTCTTGCAATATTAATGACCATGAACTAACACATCCGTGTTAGTGGGTGGGCACATAATAATTACAGCTTAAAAGTTGTGATTATTGGTTGATCCTATGTGTGTAGTATTGGATTCCTCTGAAATAAATTTCAATCCAAATAACCATCTTTCTCATCAACATTCCACAATAGGCAACTCTCACACGTAATTTCGGCTATTTTATAGTAAAATATATTGTTAAAAATCTTTTTTATCTAAAAGTTTGAACGATTAGAGAAGTTAGATAATTAAACATTTATATAATTGAGCTAAATATGTTAGAGAAGCTAAACAACTAGATATAGAGAATATGTAGAATGCGTTGGGCGTGTATGGTGACTGCCGCCACGTCCAGAGGACTGGTGACGACCACGACTAGAGTTTTAGTTGTCTCCACGAGAATTTCCAGTGTTGCGAGAGTAATGGCCATGACGGTTGACTTGGTAATTTGATTGAGCGGAATTTGCAGTTGCCAACAGTTGGCGAATATTTGTCTCATGGCTTTTAATGGCCAGTTCATGTTCAAATAATAAATCGTGAAGTTCTTCGAATCGAAGAGGAGTTTCACGGGTTCGAATTGGCCCAACAATGTTGCCATATTCAGCGCCAAGTCCATTGATAACGAATAGAGTTAGATCATCAATACTAACGGGCTGATCAATGAGAGCGAGTTCATCCGCTTTGGACTTGACATAATGTAGATATTCGGTAATTGATCGAGTACCGATGGTGATTCGGTAGAGTTCGCTCTTGAGTTGATTGACTCTGGAGCGAGACCGACTAGCAAACAATCTGCTAAGGATCTCCCAAGCTTCAGCCGAAGTAGTGGCAGATGAGACAAGAAGAAGAACTTTCGGTGATAGAGAACCAAAAATAGCTGCTAGCAATAGTTGGTCTTGTTGGTCCAGTATGTGACCACATCAATGTTGGCATTATTTGCCAAAAGTGACGGTTTTGGGGTGGTACCGTCGATAAAACCCAAAATGTTATGACCACGAAGAAGAGCAAGTAAATGTGCTCGCCAAGAGGGATAGTTCGTGTGGGTTAATTTTATGGTTAGGTGGTGGTGAGCAGTGATCGGAACAATTGGAGGTGGTGTTGTGGTCATGGCTGAGAGAGAAGAATAATTTTTTTTTTTTTTAGGTTAGATCGTAACCTTCTGATACCATATAGAGAATATGTAGAATGGTTTTCTTCATTTACAGAGATGAATTATAATGAATATATAACAAGGATTATACTACCTAAATGGAAATAATCTATCACAATCCCACTAATTACGAATACAAATATTCGAGAAGATATACAGTATATTTTTATTTAATACTAGACGTTTATATAGTTGAGCTAAATATATTTTTCAATACTCTCCTTTAGATCAATTTCAACATTTTTTGGTAAAACTAACAAATGAATAATTAATTCGAATGAAGTCGCTCATAGCTAAAGTCGAACCCAAAATCTGGCAATCTAGGAGGTACTTCCCTCGTATACACATAAATTCAAACCATACATTCCGGATCAAACTAATCAATAAAAAAAATAGCAAAAGGGATGGCCTTAAAAGGATAAATGAAGAAAAATAAATGTTCAATTGACTACACTCTTATTAAATGGGATCTTTTCCTATTCTTCCATTCCATTTTTATAATATTTTTCTTTTTTTGAAAGAATTTTATTTCAATACTATGTTTTGCCGAAGAAGTGGAGTCATGATATCACCAGCCAAAGAAAGTTGCAATCCCAATTACCTAAGGATATATGACAAATTATTATTTCATTTTTTTTTCTTGACTTTATATGAACTTTTACTTTAGGTCATGATGTTGATCTTTGTGACTTTGTCCAAAGCTAATGGCATCATCAAGAATCATGTTTCTTTATGAATTTTTTTATAAAGTTAATAAATAATTATGTGCATAATTTTTTATTTCATCCGGATTAAATAGAAAATAGGAGTACAATTCTAATACCCTATATTTACAAAAAAAAAAATATATGACCATCCTTTCATTTTATAATAAAATAACCACTTTATTTAAATAAATGTTTAACAATAATACTCTCTCGGTCATACTTTCCTTTTTGGGGTGTCCAACAATAGTTGACACACCCCAAAATAAGAAATAATTATTCTAACTTTTTCATTTTAATATACAATTTTATTCTACTTTACCCCACCTACTTTTTAAACTTTACTCACAACTACTTTACTTTTCATTTTTAAAATATATTTTTACTCTTTACTTTTTAATAAAAAAATTAAAAACTAACAATTTTCTTAAACTCCTTGTGCAGCAAAGTATGATATCTATTAATGACCGGAGGGAGTAGAACTTTTAAAAAAAATAAAAATAAAATATTTTTATATTTTTAGTTTAAAATACAATTTTATTCTTACTTTATTAATTTATTTTTTTAATTTTATTAACAATTATTTTACTTTTTAATTTATTTAATTAAAAAATAACATATTTATTAATCATCCCGTTGAAAAAATAGTTCTATTACAAAAGGATTGAGTACATATTTGTATATATATACTGTGTAGTAGTACATTGAGTACAAGAAATACAAGCAGCCTTAAAGGTGTAATCAGAATTTCTTACAATCAAAGCTCAATATATGGTCAACTTAAGACGACTTTTTGTCCACACTCATCGTCAGATTCACATTTTCACAGGGTACTGGTCAATGCAGTCGGCCCAAACTCCCCTTTGGGCCTCCCCAACAATGGGCCTAACGCACTCCCAGATCAGACTATTGCATTTGAGCCCACTTCCCAAGCCCAACATCCACACTTTGTCCCCTTTCTTAACCATCTCTTTAGCTTCAAGGTAACTTAGCTCATACCACAATGACGACGATGACTGGTTCCCAAACCTGTGGAGCGTCATCAACGCGGCCTCTATATCCTTCTCTCCCACCTTCAGCCCCTTTCCGATTTCTCTAATAACCGTCTTGCTCGAAGTCGGCAGACAGAAATGCTGCACTGCTCTCTTCAAATTCGGCACGTATATTTCCCTCGATTTGTCGAAGTACTTCTTCATCATAAACGAATACGCGTATCGAACTATTTCCGCGTATGGTAGGATTTTGGATCCAAGTGCGGTCACATTCAACCGAAGGAGTTCTGCGACCGCCTGCCCGAATGAACAAATAATTAAAAAAAATAAATTAAAATTAAGTTGTCACAGAGGGTGGGGTAGCAAGTACTAACGTACATGCACTCATTTCATGTAGGAGTATCAATTTTGGAGTTGTCTTATATTGATTATTCACAATTTATTTAATAAAATAATTTTTTTATTTTAAAAAACATATATAATCTTACATTTTTACTTATTTTTTTATATTATTCATTTTATTAATTTAAATATTTAATTTTATTTTCAATTTATTGGTTGAAAAGTCAATAAAATATTTTTTGAATCACACCGTGACGTGACTATTGTTGTGGGACGAAAAAGTATATACAATATATAGTAATAATTATGTTGAGAATTCGAACAACAAGATTCATTAATCTGACCTGCAGTATGTCTCTCTTAAGAGTAACTCCGGTGAGTCCCCGGTCGTCCTCTTCCCGGAAAGCCGAGTAGTACCCCTTATCATCGGACGCCGTCTGAGTCCTCAAGCTACGAACGAGCTTGTACTTGGCCGCCTTCTTCCCTTCCTTTCGGTTCGTCACCAAAACCGCGGCGGCACCCCACCGGAAAACGCAGTTGAGCGCCATCATCGACTTCTCCCTCCCTGGATACCACCCCGTCGATAATATCTCGGTGCTCAAGATAACCGCATTGCAACCGTCGTGCGTTTTCATAATGTTGTGGGCCATGTCGACTGCAATAGCGCTGGCCCCACACCCCATCCCGGAGAGGGTGAAGCTCTTGATATCTTCTCGGAGGGAATATTTGTTGACTAGGATGGAGGAGAGGGAAGGGGAAGGGCAGAAGCCGCTGCAGTTGACGATGAGGACGTCTATGTCGGAAGGGGAGGTTTTGGTTTTGGAGAGGAGGGATTCGAAGACAGGGAAGAAGGCGGAATGGGCTTCTTGGATTGCTTCGTGGTGGCCGGATTTGAGAGGGATGGAGTGTAGGGCTGGTGGGAGATATGTGTTTTCGCCGAGGCCGGATTGCTTGAGGACTTTGGTCATGAAGGAAGTGCTGTCGTCGTCGAGGAAGTCGAGCATTTGGGTGTGCTCGGCGAAGGTGGAGAAGGAGACTCGGCAAGAGTCGGGAGGCTTGAGGCACGAGAAGTCGACGAGGTATAGCGGTGAGGGTTTCGAGAGAATGTAGGACAGGAGGAGGAGGAGGATTACACATGAGATGGGTAAGAGGAGGAAATATGGGTAGATGATGGATGTAATTAGGGCTTGTGAGATGAGGAAGAGAATAAGGATATTTGAGATATTGTTCATACTATATTGGTTGAAGAGGTGAGTGTCGGTGTTGTTTTTGGGACATGTTACAATATATGGTGTTGAGTGGGATGCATTTATAGATGTTTGGATTAAGGGGTACGAAAATATATAGAACAAATTTAACTATTCTAGAAAAATAAAATGTAATATAAAAATAATAAAAATGAAAATATTATAATTGATTAATATTTTAATGTTAACCATTATTATTCATAATTTTTTACTAAAAATGTTTAATGATATATATAATTATAATTATTATTATAAAAAAATGAGTCCAACGAAGCGTTTAGTCCAAACAAAATAGTGTTTTATTAATGAAAATTAAAATAATGTATTTTATAGTAAGTTTATGTGATTATAATTAGAGATGTGCACACGCGTGGAGTTTAACTAGTAACATTTTAAAATGTTTTGTTAAGGTGATAATTGATAAAGTTGTCCAACTTATATATGTAAATTCAAAGTTTTTATCCAATCGATGTAAAATACTCTAACACAAAGGTTCTGATTTAACTCCAGACCCGATTCCAAGAACAAAGAAGAAAACAAGGATTTTTATAGTTTTTTAGTCAATCAACACTCGGGCGGTTTCGAGCGGTTGCTTTTAAAACCCGTGTCCGGTGTCCCGCCCCAGGCCCGTTTAACCAGTGGCCGGGCTCTGAGTCGGATTCTCCCACCCCACAACCCGTCAAACCCGGACTACCTCTAATTATAATTTTTTATTCAATTTAATAAAATATACTCATGTAAGTATGTAGTACTCATGTAATTAAGATCTTCTCGAGTCTCCTAATATTTTTTATTCCCTCGATCCGACAGGCGACAGTTGTCAAGAAATATAACATCTGTTTTTATAATAAACAAATTTTAGCTTTCCATTTAATTTAAAAGCGGTTATCTTTTTTAAAATTACGTCTTCGACATAAAATATCAACTTTTCACGAAATCAGTGTAAATAAGCGAAAAACCTCGAAGGGTCGAACCACCCAGCGCACAACTCAATACTGGGAGCCTAAGATTCTGGCGCCTGAGGGAGACGCGTGAATCAGTACTCGGCGCCTAAGAGGTTTGCGCTGAATTCCACGTATGAGAACGCTTGGAAGCAAACACTCTCAGAGAAATATTCAAGTCTCTTAGAGAACCACCCTCTCAGAGAAGAGTACTTAAATCACAATCTTGAAATCTTGAAAGCAAAGTAGATAGGAGACAAAAAATATGTAATATGTTTCATTTCATTGAGAATCAAACAAAAGTATTATAAGGTAGAGAACGGTAGATAAAAATGATCAAAAGATGCAGGCCAAGTGACGCAACACTCTAGCACTCCAAGGATCCACCGCTTTGCGCCTAGAGCTAAATCACATAACTATCGAGAAGGGCGCACAGTGAAAACAACTACACGAAAACTCTCTCACGGAATGCGCAACAAGCGACAATCCTAAAACTCCTAAAATAAACTAAGTAAAATCTCGATTTCAAAAGTAAGGTGCAAGAAGTGATTTTCCAAATCGGGATCAAGGGTATTTATAGGAGTGCCGCACGTGAGAGCGCCGGAGGAAAGTGATCCTCATTGATTACACGTTCGGCTGACGTCAAACGAAAATTTTTGACGTCACACTTCCAGAACCATCTTCGAATCTTGAATTTTCGAACCTTGAAACTTCGAATCTTGAAATCTTTAATTCTGGGTGCGCTTCAACGGATGCACAACTCAAATGCTTGTCAACGCTTCAACTTCAATTTGACATGAAAATCTTCTAAGTGTTGAAGTTGGGCGTGTTGTCTTCTTCATTGCATTTGGAGAATGTTGAATCAGCGCGGCTTCATTCCGGGGCGCTTAATCCTCCAAACGCATACCATGCGCCTGATGCACTTAACCGAGGCGCCCCGCGCATGCATCTTCAAGAGACCGGGTTGTGCGCCTGATACGCATTCACCTGATGCGTCTGCTCAATGCGCCCAGCGCATGCTTCTTCAATGATGGAGAAAGCGGACAAGGCGCCACACGCCTGACTCCCAGGTTGTTTCTTCAAGGCGCCTGATGCATGACTCCCGGATCCCCATCAAGGCGTTCCGCGCATGCACTTCATGCGCTAAGCGCTTAGTGCGCCCCACGCGTACAACCTTCAAGGATTTGAGCTCCAGTGTTCAATACTTTGAGACGTCATTCTTGAGTCTTAAACCTGCAAAATAGAATAAGGAGGAAAAACAACGTTGTAGCCCAAACATACATTTACAATTTTCTATAATATTTTTGAATAATTTAAACTTTATTTTGAAACTTGAATAATTATTGATAAAATTTAACTTATGAAAAATATTACTGAGTATAAGTTTTAACAATAGTCGAATTTGATAATTTATTTTTGTATAATTTTTTTTATATAAATTTTAACATTAATTTACTTATCAAATAATATAATTATACTCCTATGTAGGCCTGTCAATTAGGTCGGGCCGGCCCGAACTCGGCTCGTTCGGCCCTAACGAAAACCCGTTCGTTTTAAATTTTTTAAGGTCGAATCGGGTTTGGGCTTAAAATTTAAGCTCGAATTATATATAGGCCGAGCTTGGGCTTTTCTAAGCTCGGCCTTATATAAGCCCGACCCATTTTATAATAATTATATTACAAAATAATAATATTATTTTATTAATTTGTTATATAAATAAATAAAATAGTAATTGCGCATATATAAATAAGATGAAAAGTATTAAAAGTAAATTATATTATTTTGGATTTTGATAAATTAATTATTTTAATTTGATAAAATTGTATATATGAGTTTGTATAAATTTAAAATTGTTATTTTATTTTATTTTTAATTTTGCAATCTTCACATAACATGTAAAAAGTATTTTTGAAATATAATTTATATTTTTATTTAAATAATATTGTATTATTTAAGTATTATTTTTGGATTGATATACTTATTTGGACAAAAAATATAATTATGTACTAAATTAGGGCTTAGCCCGACATAGGCCCGAAGCCTATATTTTTATATAGGCCGAGTTTGGGCTTGAAATTTTCAAGCCCAAAGGCCGAAGCTCGAAGCCCATAGCCCTTAAAATTGCATAGGCCGAGCTAGGGCCAATCAAAGCTCGACCCATTAAGCCCAATTGACAGGCCTACTCCTATGTCCCAAAATAGGATTAATTTTTACCACTTATAAAAAATTATGCTTTATAGTAAGTTTAAACAATAATTTACTTATTAAATTAATAAAGCTAAATATTTTTATCAATTTTTTTTTATAAGTTTCAACAGTATATCTTTATACTACTTATATTAGTATTATCGTTTAATAATTTTTTTTTATCAAAAATTAAAATCATATACATATATATTAAAATATTCAATAAAATTAATGATTTTTCGAGAAATTAGAAAAGATAATCTTTTATATTAAATGGAAAACTATCATGGCCTTAGAGTAAATACACTATTAGGATAGTCTCATTAGGAGAGGATCCTAATCCCGTAGTACTACGTACGTTACTTTTCTTATGTTCCATATGTACGTGTTTATCAGTGTTTATTAATTTTTATTAAATTTACAAAGAACGTACTTGACAAACACTTAAGAAGAAAGTATTATTATTCTTTAATCTAATTTTCACCAAATTACTTTCTTAACTTTTGCTAAAAGATAATGGAAGTATATTCATTTTTTTAGTTAATTTTGTTATGAGATTGATAGTATATTATTTTTTCCAGCAGTGATCTCACATTCAATTTACATGTTTGATGCAGATAATATATTTAAATAAGGCAAAGATTGTTTCTTATTGCCCAAGTTATTAATTATTATTTTATTTATTTTATTAGAATTTTAGTACTATTTATATGTCTGGTACTTTTATTTATTCAG
>JACOMQ010006697.1:0-14910 GCA_014843705.1 Euphrasia arctica
GGCTAGGATGTTTCCTGATATGCGACCTCCTTCCATGTCAGGTGCAGGTGGTTCGACTACTCCTCCTGGTTCTCCAGCTCGTGATTTGACCCGTGACTCACCGTAGCTTATGTTTAGTTTGATTACGGATTGTACTATTTGTCTACTCTATTAGGATGGTGTTGATGAACTTGAATAAATGTTTTGATGATTTTGGATTGTATTTGTATTTGAACTGTATTTTGGATTCGGTTTGTATTACGATTGGAATTGATTTGCAGGTCGGAAATTGCAATTTTAAAATATATTTTTTTTCAGAAAAATAGGCATTTGCGACCACGCGTGGTCGCTAATACTAAGGAGCTGTTTTTCGAAACATGGGTATTTGCGACCACGCGTAATCGCAAATGTTTTCAGACCGAAAGTTTGACCAGCCGTATTTGCGACCACGCGTGGTCGCAAATAATCAGCCACGTCACCGCTCAGTTCCACATCAGCATGGAGCATTAGCGACCACATATGTGGTCGCTAATAACGGGCGTGGTCGCAAATGTATTCGCGACCGCGCTGTTGTCGCCAAAAAAACTTTTGAGACCAAGTATTTGCGACCACACGTTTGCGACCACGCGTGGTCGCAAATACACTATTTGCGACCACACCCCGTTTTTTGCGACCACATTGCGGGTCGCAAAAACCACTTTTTTTTGTAGTGCAAACATTCCAAGAATTTATTATATAGTCCTAAGGAGTAGTACAAACTTAATTATCATGCATTTTAATAAAAAAAATTACAAATTTTATAAATTATACAGAAATGTGACAATAATTAGTATGGAAAGAATTTTTATTTTTTTTATATATCGTACATATGCTTACACTAAATATAGTTAGTTATTCTTGAAGAAAGTCTCAATGATTAGTGTAGCAGTTTCTTATTCGGGCCCATCGATTTTTTCCTATTTAAGTAATTAAATCTTTGCATATTAATATTAGTATGTACTACTACTAATTTTCACAAACTGTGTAATAGGAGTATTAAGTTGTAGTGGCTGTATAAGATAATTGTTTTATTCATGTTTTTGGCTGAACTCACAGAGAGAGCGAGAGAAAGTTGACCGAGGAGTTTTCTTTTCCAATTATTTAAGTATTTTGATTTATATACTCCCTCCTTTTTATATTTAGTAGTCACACTAATATGAGAACATAAGTTAAAAAATAATAATATTATATTATTGTTGATATAGTTAAAAAGGTATTATGATTTATTTTAGCCCGATATTAAATTTTGTTGGTAAATATGATGATATTTTAGTAATATTATGTTGTTTTAAGGGTATAAAGTGTAAGAATAACTTTTGTTTTTTGGAGCACGATAACTAGTACTCTGAGATAGCTAAAAAAAATGTGACAACTTATTAGAGATAGTGGCATTATACAAGTACTTAAAATCCCATAGCTCAACGGCGTAGGTTGGTCCAACCACCACGGACCCAGCCCCTGCGCAGGTCGTTCAATCATGAGAAATTTGAATTTGAATTTTGATTATAAGTACATACAACTATACAAGTGACTAATTTGGACTTGATAATATTCTTTGTTTATCCTAACTAACTAATTGATGACTTTACTGTCACACTACCTAACTAACATCATCATCTACTTCTACAAACTTTGATTAATCTGAAACCTCAAAAGAATAAAAGAAAACATAAAGTGAGAGAAATAAATATATTGCATACACAAAACTTGAAAATATATTCTGCTATATACAATATAGTAAGTACTATATCATATTTTGCCGACGTTTTATGATTGATCTGGTTCATAATATTTTGCAGAGAAATAATTTATTTGTTTTTCATTGAGATTTGCCACTATTGTTTAATCTAATATTTAATTCTTAATTGATAATTAATTAAAACTAAAATGACATCATTATTGGCATATTTGATTAATTAATTAGTCTTTTCTTGCCGCCAATATTTTCAACCAACAATTTATATTACGTGTGTCCATATATTGATGTCACTTGGGAATATAATTAATTCCACATAAGTAAAGACTTCCTATTAAACTAAAATTTGTTACTATATATTTAAAAATTAATTTTAAGCATATCTATGTATATATAAATTCTAAATATAGTATATATCTCAAAGAAATATAAAAACTTTTTTCACAAAATACAAAAAATATATATTTTTACGAGAATTTTAGATTTTATTTTATTTATATAATCCATTATATATTATACTTTATATTGGACAAAAAGTTTTTTTTAAGTATGAATTCACACACACATATACTCCTTATATGTACAGTATGTTAAATAAAAACAATAGTAGTGGGGATAAAAGAGACAAAACCCCACAATTACTTTGTAAGAGAAACAGTTCAATTAATGAGCTAAAGTCACGTGCGTGGGATACATCTTACACGTGCGTACATGCTTATTTATTTGACTTTCATTTTTTCCATCGAAATTGCAATATACTAGAGTAGTATTCTATATCTCAATATATTTATATTTATTTTAAAATTGAAATTCCAATTATAATTAGTGATTACTATAATTATGTCCACAGCGGCTCCCAAGCCACACCCAAAATGCTTTCATCCAAGAAAAACCCCGAGGATGAGTTCTCCATGATCATGGGTTGATGATCCAACGGCAACAAGTCGTCGTCGTTGTGCGTGAATATCATCTGGTCGTTGTTCTTGCAGACTAACTCTAACAAGCTCGCATTTTGGCATTGGAAGTTGAAGATCTCGGCTTGCGCCTTTGCTAGTTCCCCTTGGAGCTCGTTTATTTGCTTCTGGAGATGGCATATCGCCCCCGCACACCCGTACACCGGGTCCCTCAGCCTCGCCTTCGCTTCGTAAACCATGCTCGTCACTGCATCCGCCCTTTGGGACTCCGGTAGTTCCTATCAAAATAATTAATTTGAACAAATTGTCGATCTCAAGACCTTCACGTTGTGTAAAAACGTACTCTGATATCATGTTATAAACTGCTTCCTTCATCTAATCTAATAGCTCAAACTGACAGAAAAATTGAGTAAATTGACATTTATATTAGTGGGTGGAATATATATATATTCTTCAATTAGAATAAGAAAAATAATCTATATTAAAATTTTGTCACATTTTTTTTTAAAAAGACAATAGAATGGAGTATTAATTATTTTATTCTTTTTGTAGTGGTCAATTTCGTATAATTATAATATATAAGTGGTCAAGAAAAATAAATGAAAATTCATCAACTATAATTAATTTATTATTAAATAAATAAATAAAATAATTATTACCTGAAGCAACTTGATGATGTTACTAGCACCGAAAACACGATGAGCAATGGTGAACTTGAGAGGATCGGTGGGCGGAAAGTAAGGTGCGAGCACACATCTCTCCACGCACCGCCGCCGCAGGATCTTGCAGGCGGCACACGGGCTCAGAACTATCGCCGATGAAGAAGATGAAGTTGTTGAGACCGCGTTCTCGCTGTTTTCCATTCTGCAGATTATTAAGTGGTTTTGTGTGGGTGTGGGGAAACATGTATTTATAGTCACGCGGGAGTTTTTATTTTTTGTTTTTTTTAATAAAACTAATATTGTACTGTAATTAATTTATATATGGTGATTGGTGACATAATTATAATCAATTGATATTAGAAAATACTATATATAATTAATTTAATCAGAAATTTTTGGGGCGGGAAAAGGGAATGTTTTCCGGTTTAGCTATATTTTTTTTTATTTTTTTTTTACTTTGACTTGGTCCGATGATTAATTCGTGTTGTTGACCGTAAAATATATTTTTTCATCCCACGGGCCATACGGATAAAGTAAAAAAAGTTGAGTAAATATGTTAAAAACAATGAAGTATTCAACTTAATACTATTCAGAGATTAGGAAAATGTTATTCTTTATATTTTTGTTCAAAATAAAAGTTATAAAAAAGTAAGTAAACAAATTAAAAGTAAAATGATATTATATATATATATATATATATATATATATATATAAAAAATACATGTAATTAAATGAATACATGTACCAGACAAAGAAATGAAATACATTTTTTTTACAATATAGAATAATAAAAAATGTTGAATAAAAACAGAAGAAAATTTGTATTGTCTTGTTTGATTGAATTAGTCTCACGGCTTACTATTATTTTCAGTGTCTATTTGAATTAGTTTTTATATGTATATACGGAATATTTTGTATTTATTTAAAATATTATATCACACAAATTGTAAATTCAATAATTGCAATATCACTCACTTATTATACCTATAAAATATTGGAGACTATATTCGGCCCACTATAAATGTTTAGTTGCCCAACTTCTCTAACAGTTCGAGCTTTTAGATGAAGCGGTTTCTAACATGGTATCAGAGCCTAGCCTTGTGGCAGGTCCTGGGTTCGACTTCCGCCATGTGCGACTCCACCCAAATTAATTATCCACTTGTTGGGCCTTCCCCTGAGGTTGAAATCGGCCCACAAGTGAGGGGGAGTATTGGAGACTATATTCGGCCCACTATAAATGTTTAGTTGCCAAACTTCTCTAACAGTTCGAGCTTTTAGATTCCCCTGAGGTTGAAATCGGCCCACAAGTGAGGGGGAGTATTGGATACTATATTCGGCCCACTATAAATGTTTAGTTGCCCAACTTCTCTAACAGTTCGAGCTTTTAGATGAAGCGGTTTCTAACATAAAATACTGTATAATATTTAACAGTTCGAGCTTTTAGATAAAGCGGTTTCTAAACATAAAATACTGTATAATATTTTCCCAAAAATAATAAAAATAAAAAGTACGAAGACTAAGAAGAGGAGAGTAGTACTCCTACATGCGTACAGTATTAAATTGTTGGGTTAATGGGTTACTGCTTGCTGTGAGATGTCTATCATATCCTTTCACTCGGCATTACGTCAAGCTGACGTCATGCATGCATCCAACACTTCATTTTGTTTGGTAATAATATGATGATGTATAGAGTGATTGTTTGTCTAAATTAATTAAATAAAATTTATATTTAAAATTCAACTTAAATATGTAACGGTTAAGATAGACACTTTATAATATAATAATTAAGCATAAACTCCAGAATCAAGACTTAATTGAAACAAAATATTTACAAGGTCAAGAGGGTGGTCTTACACATCCTACGTACATAAGGACTAATTAATCGAAGACAGACCAGATATATAGCTAAGCTTCATAAACGTAATCGATAAATTAAATTTCACATTTTTTTTATTATTTCCGTTTCAATTAAATATGCACTTGTTGACACAGTAAATTAAGAAAAATGTTATTTTTTGATTAAAAAATATATATAATGAGTAAAAATGTATTTTTATGTTAAAAGGTAAAATATTTTAAAGTGGAAAAATAAAATAATTATTTCCCTTTTTAAAAATATTCATAATTAATTTGTACTTTCAAAAAAGAAAAAATGTACATAAATAATTGGAACGAAAGTAGTATATTCTTAGATATTTGTTTCTACACGAAAATTCATCATTGATGAGTAAAATAAGGATTATTGTTTCTAAACTATAGTTAATTAATTGAAAGTAAATTTGAAGAGTAGGCAACTTAATTAATTATTTGTACCATGTCATTGTAAATTTGAGAAAGGACGTTGATATTTTAGTACGACATAAAGTATTCGCTAATTTTCTAACACTGGACGAAAAATATACTAGCTTACAGAATGAAACTATGTTGTAGTCCTTTTTTGTTAAAGTGATTATAGGATGAGTCCAACATTCTTATTTCAATCAACATGAGATATTTAACACCGTGCTTCTAGGTCAAAAATTTCATAGACTCTACTAATAGATAAATGTGTTATCTTTGAGCAAGTAAAATTTTTTATTTGTTTTTGTATTACATCTACTCTAATACATGACAAAGCTAAGTCAATATACACTTTAAAAGCCCTTTTAAAAAAGTGTTACAACTTCAAAAAAAATTACTCCTACATAAAATATCAAGTTCAAGTGCTATGGGAAATATTTAAACATAAAATCTTAACAATTAAAATAAAAGTGATTATTATTAACAAAAGATATACACAATTATATTTGTATCTAATGCTTAATAAATACTCCTACGTAATTTTATACGAAGGTAATTATTTAAAGGAATCTTGTAGTGAGTGATGTGTTTATTAGTGATGCACTGATGCACATGTAGTTCAGAAATATATAATTGGGACAGCTAAAATTTGGCGGGTATTTATTAAAGGAGGTGCTAAATGGGCAGAATTTGGCGACAAAAACGCTTAAAATTTTATTTTTTACAAATATAATAATATTTTAATTATTTTTTTGACATTTGTTATAGTTAATTACTTAATTATAATATATAAAATATATGTTTTAAAAAAAAATTAAAAATAAATTTTTTAATTAAAGATAACGTATTTTTTTATATTTACACTAAAAAATCAATTAAATAGAAAAAAATATATTTTAATATATAAAAATAAAAGATAAAATTTTTATTTTAAGATATTTATTAAATGTATCATATTTATAATTATGTAAAAATAAAAAATAAAAATAAGTAAATAATTTTGGACAGTTTTGGACATAATTTGCCCATATAGTATTACCGTTTATTAAATTAATAATATCTATAAATTTAATTAACATAAAAGTGTAATTTGCCGACTTTAACCGCTGAAAACCGACTTATGATGGTGACACGTGTCAATGGATGACAAAAGTAGTTACAAACTCGTGCTTCTCGAGAATGCGACTCTGTTTGAAATCTCCCTACATTGAAATATATTGCATTTCAAAAACTACTTATTTTTTTAATTTGTTGTTGGGAAATTGTCATTTTCTTTGATATATGTCTATTTCGTCAAGTCGACATTAGATGAAGATACATACAGTATTTCAAATCCATATATTTATTAATTTGAAATCACAAGATATGACTATGTTTTTCTAAACAATATCTTTATAATAATTTATATTAAGTGATATTATAAAAACAAAAATTTAATTATGATCGATAATAGTAATATTTTAAGATAAATAATTTAAAATATATAAAATAAAAATTAAAATGATTCTTATATATTTATTTTAATTAATAAAATGTTTTTATTCTATTAAATTTATTTATATATTATTTTTATTTTTATTATTTAATAAATATTACTCCATGTATTTAATACTACTACTACATGCTTATTTTTAAATATTTATTAATTTAAATATAATTTAAATTTAGAGTAACCCATGTAAATGGTAGGAATTCGTGCCCTTGAGCTAGAAAGTATGCAGTTGTAAAGTGAATGTAACTATCGTTAACATGTGAATCTCTATAATTCGTGTGTTTATTTTTTGTGCTTATTTTTACTGATTGTTTGTTGCTTCTTGTGCGAGATTCGTACGCGAATTTCATAACACACAAACGTACAAGGGCGAAGAATCATCGCAGCATGGTGGTGCATTCGCATCAGACTGTTGAGGTTGTAGCGCATTCACGCTAGCTTTTCGGCCTCATTTTTTCTGCTGCGTTTTTAACTCTTAAAATGAGTTTTGATTTATTTCTTTGTTTATGAATATTAAAATTAGATTGGAATATAATAGTATTACTTATGAAATTTAGAGTTGTATATATTAGCAAAATGATTTCTTAATTGTTTTTTATTTGATAGATTTTTTTATACCTATATACTACTTCTGTTTTAGATTAATGGTTCTTAGTCCTTGTAAGAAAACCATTAGTAGGGGACAAAGATAGTATAAATAAAAGTAGAGTGAATTATTGTAAACTTTATTTACACTTGAGAGCGGTGAAAAAAAAAAACTCTCTCCGTCATTATGAATTGAGACACATATACACATATTAAAAATATATTATTTTTTAATTTTTTTTACCAAAAATTGAGGTGTACAAATATAAATTTTAAATTAAAAACTAAAAAAATTATAAATAAATTTAAAAAATAAATAAAGTAAAATTAATATTATATTTTAAAATAAAAAAAATAAAACAATTATTTACTTATTAAAAGTATATTGATTGAAACATTAAAAAAAAAGTGTGCATAACTCTCCGAAATAGATATAATATAATTATTTTGTTTCTTAAGTCTTTATTAGTCTAGTTGTAAAACGTTTATACAAAAGTATGAAAATATAAGTCTTTATCTAGTTGTATTTCTACTTGTCGTGAAGCTAATGTGAATGCTAGACACGGTTAGTCTAGTTGTATGAAGTAGTATTAGTTTGGGAAGTTGGATGCCCCACCCAAATCTTTTTTCTATATTGTTTTCATACGGGGACAATATGAAAATATATAAATTTCAATAATTTCCAAGAATAAAATAACTACTCATATTTCAATCTTTATTCTTTGATCTATTGCATGTCCCTAAAATAGGCGTTAAATTGCAACATAACATTTTTGATGGCTTGTTGTTCATTTCTTTAATTTATACTATATTTCAAGTGTAATGTATTTCTAACTAAAAAAACAAGTTGTGTTTTTAATCATATCTATTTAAACAATTTAATGTTTTAAATTTAATTTATTAAAATGGTCTACAATTCTGTACTTATATTTCAATAAATAGGTAAAAAAGATTGTTGAATTATATATGACTCGCATCTAAAGAGAAGTAAATCGAGACGAAGAAATGTGACACATTTGCTCCAGCCTGTTGAGGCTGTGGCGCATTTGCACCAATTTTTTTGTCAGGTTTTTCGCTGCGTTTTTTGAACTTCGAATATTAGTTTTGATTTATATACTTGGTTAGTAGATTAAAATTATATTGGAATATAATTTTATTTAAGAGATTTAGAGTTATATTAAGATAAATATTTTACAATTAATTCTAATTGTTTTCAATTTTATTGGTTTGCTACACCTTTATATTGGAGGCGAAAATTATAGAGGAAATTATTGTAACATCAACGATATAGTGAATTGTTTCTTTCTTTTCATGATTTTTCTCGTGTTTTGGGTTTTCACGTAAATTGTTTGTTCATCTTTCGTAAATCTTTTTCTTAGCCATCTCGTGTATATTTCTTGAGCAATGTGCGATTTGTGTCCTAAATAGCAACAAGTGGTATCAGAGCATGAAGGCGCGACTTGGGTTTTCCGGTGATGCTCGAGAATATTTTGGAAGATGGCGGCGAAGTTTGATATTTGGTGTTGGATCGGAACATGCGATTCTCTACATGGCGGTTCAAGGTAGAGTTGGTTCAGTGGTTCTAACCAACATGAATCTTGATGATGTGTTGCTGGGCATGTAAAAGATGTTAAACACAATGGAGTCAGAAGAGAAAGTACGGAAAAACAGAAAGACGAGAAGTATAATTGCACTCTATACCTCCGGTGATTTGTTTCAAGTGGTCGCGACTTGACGATCGAGGTAGACAATGAAAGAGGTTTTGAGTAGTGAAAATCTAGAGAAATTTTTTAATATCCAAGGTGGGCATTGAAGATTAAATTTTACGGGGTTTGTCATTACTACAAGAAAAAGAGCCACGCGAAAGGGGACAATCAAACCCCGAAGAATCGGAGAAAAGAATCGAATATGGCCAATTCCGGAGAACTGTGATATTTGGAATATAATTTTATTGCTTAGGAAACTTAGAGTTATATTAGGGAAATAATTTTATTTCTAATTTTAATTGTTTCCAATTTGATGGGTTTGCTATACCTATAAATTGGGGTTCTCCGATAGATGAAAATTATAGAGTGAATTATTGTAACCTTATATCGATACAGTTAATTGTTTATTCATTCCGTGTTTTTTCCCGTGTTTTGGGTTTTCACGTAAATTGTGTGTTCGTTCTTTCGTATATTTATTTTTATTAGCTATATCATATATATTTTTTAGCGGTGTGCGATTTGGGTCTTAAATCGCAACAAAAATAATTGAAATTACGTCTTCGACGTAGGATACCAACTTTTCGCGAAGTTGGCCTAAAACACACAGTCAACAGCTTCAGTCGAAGAACACATGCACTCACTCAAGTTCGTGGCATAAAAAGTGAAGACAAAGTTTATGTAATATATTTCATTTCATTGAAAATAAAACGAAACTATTACAATGAGTATGGTAGGCAAAACGATTACAAGAAGTTTCCCGAGTGTCGCAACACTCCCACTCACAAGTAATCTAGCACTAGTGCACCTAGAGTTATATCTCTTAACTCTAATCTTGGCGCACAACGCAAAAGCAATCTACAAAAACTCGAAGCTGAAAGCTATCGATTACGATTCTAAAAATTAGATTTCGTTCTTTCAAAATCGTCAAGTGACGGCACAGAAATCCATGGGTATATATAGGTGAGCCGCACATGCGAGACTTTGACGTGACACGTTCTGATTGGTCACATGCTTGACTGATGTCACAATTCCATGGATGACATCACTTTAGAAACTTGTATTCTTGAATCTTGGAATCTTGAATCTTTGATTCTTGAATCTTCCAATCTTGAATCTTCAATTTCTTCAATTTCAATTTCAATTTTCAATTAAATCTTGACTCCATCGATCTCAATTCTTCATCTTCAATTTCTTGTGAAAATCTCTAAGTATTGAAGCTTCGGAATTTCATCGTCTTCATGGTCGTCGATCTCATTGAAGTAGTAAACACTGGAACCATTCTTCATTATCTTTGATTTGAGTATTTGGTGAAAAGTACCACGCTGAAAGTACTCAGTCGCTGGTTCCATGACATAACACACGAGTCGCCGGATTCATGTCATGAGGACGCTGTCGTTGGATCCATGTCACAAAGCTATTGTCGCAGGATCTGTGACACAGAGCTATTGTCGCAGGATCCATGTCACAAAGCTATTGTCGCAGGATTCATGTCACAGAGCTATTGTCGCAGGATTCAAACTCGAAGCTGTTGTCGCTGGATTTGGGCTCTAAAGCTTATGTCACTGGATTTGTGGATTTGCAAAGAGTCTGAGACTCACAGCTCTTGTCGCTGGATTTGGTCTCGTGCAAAGATTCAGCGACTCCAACCTCCTGTCGCTGGATTTGGTGTAAGTCCAAAATGCGATGACTCCAGCTTTAGTCATTTAACATTTCATGTTTCAATCCTGAAATAAAAAACACAACCACAAAAACATTGTTGCCAAAACTAACATTTACAATAATTATCATTCTTTTTTTGGAACTTGTTGCGCTTTTTACGATACAACTTGTTGCGATTTAAAACACAAATCACGCACCGCTCGAGAATATATATGAGATGACACAAGAAAAAGATATACGAAAAAGAACGAACACACAAATTTACGTGGAAATTCAAAACACGGAAAAAACCCCGGGAAGAAAGAGAAATTTACTACATGGTTGAGACTTACAATAATTCACTTTATTTCCTATATGCACTCTATGATTTTCGTCTACCGAAGAATCCCAATTTATAGGTGTAAAAAACTAACAATTAGAATTAGGAATAAATCATTTTCCCAATATGACTTTAAATATTTTAAAAAATATAATCACTACAAAAAATCCAGGGAACCCCTACGGGGATTCCCTACGGCCTTTTTCCCGTAAGCCCTACAGCATTCCCTACGGGAATCATATTCTGAGTTCCCCTACGGCAACCCCTACTCTCCAACCGTAGGGGACTGCGTGCGCATAGCTTCCCTTCAATAGGCCCTACGGGGTCCCCTACGACTAGCCGTAGGTCAATTGTCCCTACGTGCAAGCCTCGTAATAGAGTAATAAATCCTCTACGGCTATTTTTCCCGTACAGGATCCCTACGACTATTTCTCGTAGGAGAGTAGTAAAACGTGTTCCCTACGGCAGTTTCAGTAGGAAAATTGTTTTGAATCTTTTTTTTTTTTTTTTTTTGTAAACCACTAATTATATAATAATAAATTAATAAAATGTTATTATAAAAATATATTTTTAAATTTATATTTTTCACCAACAAAATATACTAAATAATAAAATTACAATTAAATTTTTTTAATTAATTAAAATATTATATTATTTTGAATATATTTAAGTTTATTAAAATTTTAAATTAATTAAAATAATATATTATTTGTAATAAATATAAAATGTTAAAAAAGTATTTCATTTTTAATAATAATTAAAAAAATGTTTAAGTGTTATTATTTTTAATAAAATCTAATAAATCTTTCAGATATATAATTTATATATATGTATATATATTGTATTGTATCTTATTATTACATTATACAACAGTTTTATCTATGCTACACCGGATGGAGTACACCATGCACATCTTAATCGTAAATTTAATATTATTATATTAAATGCACACGCAATCACACATTCGACGTGTATGGTGTATGCATCTACAATTAATATGTTACCGAGAGTAATGCTCCCAGTGTAGCATCTCATAGAACTTATACTACATAATAAATATAAGTTAATGAATACATATATATATATATATATATATATATATATATATATATTTTCTTTTAAAAATTGTACATGTAACTAAGATAGCCCAGCGGTTATTTTCCTTCTCTTCACTCATAAGGTTTAGGGTTTAAACTCTGGGCTATGCAATACATATGAATAATTATTTTCCACTCAATATAATTGATATACTAATACACAATTCATTAACATGGGGTTTTGATTTTACGTGCGTCATTTTCGGTCTCTTTATTTCGATTCGAGTCATAATTTAACAGAATATCCGTGATTCTAAGCCGCCCAACTCCAACGATCATAAAACTATTTTTCTTTCTTCCACCCAACCCCTGAACAACACTCAAAATTAGTACAAGAATGCGAAGTTGGAACCGATCATCCCTTGGGTACCACCAAACTCTATGACCTCAACACAATCTCCATTCTCAAATCTCGTCTTCCCACTACTATCAGCACCACCTGCATTCGCTAAAAGGGTTCAAACTCTGGGCTATGCAATACACATGAATAATTATTTCCCACTCAACGTAATTGATATACTAATACACAATTAATTAACAGGGGGTTTTGATTTTACGTGCGTCATTTTCGGTCTCTTTATTTCGATTCGAGTCATAATTTAACAAATTTCCACCTTGACGAGAATATCCGCGATTCTAAGCCGCCCAACTCCAACGATCATAGAACTATTTTTCTTTCTTCCACCCAGCCCCGCAGGGCTCACTCAAAACATGATTAACCTAAGTTTGAACAACACTCAAAATTAGTACAAGAATGCGAAGTTGACACCGATCATCGCTTGGGTACCACCAAGCTCTATGACCTCAACACAATCTCCATTCTCAAATCTCGTCTTCCCACTACTATCAGCACCACCTGCATTCGCTAATTCTCCACTGCTATCCATAGCATGCCTAGGCTCGATTCCGATTTCCGAAGAATAATGGGGTTAGTATTCCCGGTGTCCCCGACACACGTGCACGACTTTTCCATAGGTGATCCAGATTCACCATCTAGCGAAAGACTTCCTTGGGCAGAGGCAGTTGCCCACGTGGAAATTGTGTTGCCGCATAGCTCATACAATCCACCAATCTTTCTCTCGCCTCGCAAAATAAGTCACCCCGACTTACTTTCATCACTCCACCTTTACCGAAGTACTGGTATCCCTTCAGATCTAAGGTGCTGAGAGAGATAAGATTACCCTTCAGGTTCGGAACGTACCTTGTAGTACTAAGGTTCGAATATGCCCATCGAACATCTTTGATTCTCACAATTCCCGTGTCACGTATCTCACACGATGTGTCATGCCCCATTACCACCATTCCACCGACACTCTCACCAAAACGTGTAAAACAAATCCCTGTTTCGACACATGTGATACGAACATCCAGAAGCCAAGATCCACCCCTCACTCGTTCCCCAAATCAGAGACAACCAGAAGTTCCCCATCGATAAAACCTCCTTCTCCGGAATCGGCCACCTTCAATTCCTTTCTCCAATTCTTCAAGGCCTGTCAGTCCCGCTTCACATGATCCTTTTCCTTCCAGTAGTGACAAACCCCTTAAATTTTTTTTCCATGCTCCACCCTGAACATGAAGAAATTTCCCTGAGTTTTCACCACTCCCTTTTTCTTGCAGTAATGACAAACCCCCTGAAATTTCTTCATCCTTGCTCAACCTTGGACATCAAGACATTTTCCTGGGTTTTCACTACTCAAAACCTCCTTTATCGTTTTTCTCGATCGCAAATCTGTGACCACTTGAAACAAATCACCGGAGGGATAGAGTGCAATTATACCTCTTACCTTTCTATTCTTCCATACCTTCTCTTCTGGCTCCATCGCGCTTGACATCTTGTCCATGCCTCAACAACGCATCATCAAGATCCATGTTGGTTAGAACCACATAACCAACTCCACCTTGAGCATCGAGATCAATGTTGGTTAGAACCACTGAACCAACTCCACCTTGAACATAAAGATCCATGTTGATTAGAAACACTGAACCAACTCCACCTTGAATCGCCATGAAGAGAACCACATGTTCCGATCTGACACCGAATATCAACCATCGTCGCCATCTCCCAAAATAATCTCGAGCACCACCGGAAATGAAAAACCCAAGTCGCGACTTCAGGCTCTGATAACATGTTACAGGATCGTAACTTAACTTTGTTGATAACAGGTCACGTACGGGATCGTAATCTAGCTCTGTGATAACATGTCACAGGATCATAACCTAGCTCTGATACCACATGTTGCGCTTCTTACTGTAAATGTTGATTTTGGCGACAACGTTTTTGTACTTGTGTTTTTGTTGATTTTCAGGATTGCAGGTGCATGGAAAAGGAGACTAGAGTCTCCGGTTTTTGGAACAATGGCATGACCATGGAACGGCGACAGGAGTCGCCGATTTTGGCATGACAGGAACGGCGACAGGAGTCGCCGGTTTTGGACACGCATGGAAATGGAGTGGAACGGCGACTGGCGTCGCCGATTTTGAT